>JASFDG010000152.1:9090-39610 GCA_036937095.1 Phaeolepiota aurea
CACAGACTGTACCGACATGCCAATGCCTCCGCTCCCATGTTATGATAAGCTGGACCTGCAAACTTCTCTTTTATGCTTTGACATCCGTCCTGGTGCTTGATTATACGGCTTAAGCCGAAAATACTGGAGGCCACGAAGTCCTAGTAGTACACCTGTTCTCCGTATACGGGAAGCCACGTCTGTGCATCCCTTGCAGTCCTCAACATTACTCATGTCTTCCGCCAAGCGATCACTGAAAGACATCCTTATCTCCACCCAATTTTGTTCAAGTTGCCCGCTCAGGAACTGGCTCTACCCCCAAAACCCCAAATAACAAGGGATCCTATATACGCCAACAGTGGGTGTCAATTTTTTCCACCGATGTCATTGCTTTTGATCTGTTGTGTGTAGGTCTTATGACCACCTCTAACAGCAGTCCACTTTGATACGATACAACTAGAACCCGCATGCAGGTTGTAACAGTGTCTCAAGCCTAGTTATGGACCCCAAAATCATAAGGGCTGAACATAGAATGGCGTTAAAGTAAATGGAGGAAGCGAGGAAGTGGCACGGTGCTGATATTGCTGTGCTCCGACAGCTACAATGCGCCATAGGATCCGAATACGAGAGCCCTCAAAAACACCACCTGAACCGGATCGTGTGCTGGGGGGCATGTTTTATCCGTGGGCTTGTCCAGTTTCTAACACATAGTTACGGCCGAAGTATAAATGAATGCCCTGCGTTCCTGCAAACTCCTCTTCTGTACCCTTCGACCAAGTTTGGTAAGATTTTTCTCTCCATTTGCACAAAGCTTGTCTGATATCTCCTCGTCACCATGTACTCAGTGTCGCGGGTGTACCTTTCATTCGAGCTTTCGGAATGACATTTCTGATAGATTCCATGGGACAATCAGTTCATGCCGATACCTGAACGACCTTTGCCACCCAAACCATAAGTCTTGAACCCAAGGTCCCCCGGTGATGTCGCCCATCAGGCCTGACATTTGCTGGCCCCCAATTGCCAAGAATGTTGACTATTTTAAAACATGCAGGCATGTATACATTGCTGGATCATTGCAATTGATTTCTCCATGCAAACAGTCCGCTGTCTTGGATGTTTGCATGGTTTATGGTAGCCCCGCCCCATTCCAGATCGCCGGTCATAGACCGCGCTTGTTCCACACCATAATGCCTTCTGATTCGTTTGCATGTTAATGTGACGCCTACCAGGCCTGCTTTATGGAAATGATCAAAAGTACGCTAATCGTGCAGAACGGTCAACCCGCGATCTCACCACCCACCTTGCACCGGAAAAAGTCGTCTCCCTTGGCATAGGCTTACCATCGACATCGGAGAGACAAAAGTGCTGGCACCACAATGTAGTGACTATCCCGACGGACAAAAATAGCGGACTCGTTTATTTCTATTGATCATTTTACCGTGACTAAGAGCGATTACTCCTTGGGCTAACGCGTTGGGTTTCAAGCTCCCATGTGTGTGTGTGCTAGTGGTAAGATGGTGGCTTTTTTGATGCCCATTATTGGAACACAACGAGATAATCATTGACAGGAAATATGCCAATGACCAGATATGCACCCTTTCAACAGCATGATGCCGGCGTGTGACGCATCCGTTCGTTTTCAGTTGGCAGTTACATAGCTGCACCTTTTTCTTGGGGAACACATTCCCTGATGTATAGTCACCCTTCTTATCGACAAATATAGGTGGGTTGTGCGTTGGAACTGTATAAATACCCAGTTGTAGGCAGACGCTACCCAGCAATAATCATGGGCAACTCCCAATCAGGTCACGGTCGCCCCTCTCCTTCTCGTCTCTTCTCTCAGAAAAAGTCTCTTATCTTTGACCGCTTCACTTTTGGCTGTACCTCGCCGGCATCAGACTCGATACACAGCGCGGACCCATCCCAGGAGACCTCAAACCTTGTCGACGAGAAACCACGATACCAAGATACTTATGAAAGGGCACCCCCTCCATCATCGCTAGCAGTGGCGTATTCCCCGACAATAGCGGCGTCACTAGATAATACCATCGAGGCTTACAATACATTCCTACTCCAGTACCCAGGTCAGAACCTGATCGATATCAATACCCGTTATGACTGATCCAATCATTGTCAGAATACCGCCTCACATGGATTTTAGATACCTTGAGAAGAACAGATTATGCCCGGCTAGAACGCGCTGGTGAAACATATGTTGACTACATGGGTGGTGCCCTGTATCCAGAGAGCTTGATCCGAGTGCACACCGAGTTTCTGAACCGTAGCGTCCTCGGCAATACGCATTCCGTCAGCAACAGGTAAATATATGCGCACTGCTTTAGCTCTCCAGTATTCAGTCATGATACTGACGCAATCTTGTTATGGTTTAACAGTTCCAAATTATCCCTAAAATGCGCAGACGAAGCGCGGGCAGCTGTGCTGTCTTTCTTCAAAGCACCCCCCGAATATACCGTAATATTTACTGCGAACGCTACTGCTGCATTAAAATTGGTCGGGGAATCATACCCGTTTACGGGAGGAAGCACACTTGTGCTTGGGACGGACTCCCACAATAGTGTGCGCTATTTTCCCCCTCAAGAAGAATTTGGTCATATCTGAAACTAACTCTATCAGGTTCACGGCATTAGAGAGTTTGCGACATATAGAGGCGCGCGCACGTGTTATATCTCTTCGACGCCCGATGGTGGGTTCGACCTAACAGCTGCAAAAGTAAGCCTCCCGAATTTATGTAGCCAAAGGCAAGAAGTTGATAACCCACTGTATCTAGAATATCCTCCTTCGGAACCGACCACGATCCCAGGAGCTAGCACCCAGCTTGTTTATCTTAACAGCACAATCAAACATCACCAATTGCAAGAATCCCCTGTCTACGATCGAATACGCATCGTCATTAGGTTACCACACGTTGCTAGATGCTGCGGCCATCGCACCTACGACCATTGTATCATTGACGGAGCATCCTGTTGATGCGATGGCGGTATCATTCTATAAGATGTTTGGCTTCCCAACTGGCGTCGGCGCTCTCGTCATCAAAAAATCTTGTCTGGCACAGCTAAAGCGCCCCTGGTTCTCAGGGGGGACAGTCGATGTGGTGCAGGTGCCAGGAAATGTAGTGACACGCACCCATGTGCCACATGAACAATTTGAGGTCAGTTCCGCCGCTGTGGCTCCACTCATCTACCAATCCTCAACCGCATGCTTACCTCCAATCAATGTTTAGGACGGTACTATCAATTATTTAACCCTACCATCCATTACCGATGGTCTGCGATTTCTCTCTGCGTATCTCCCCTTTCTACCATTGCGCCTCAACTCCCTCCTCTCATATCTTATCGAATCACTCTCCCAGTTGACTCACGATACTTCTGGCTCACCTGTGGTCCGCATCCTTTCCAGAAAGCCCACTCGAAAACTGCGGGCTGTCGGCGACCAATCAGAAACAGGTTCTCTGGTTTCCTTAACCTTCCTAGGGGTACGCCTTTCCCGTTTCACTTTGATCAATGCCTAGTGGGCTTACATATGTTCTAGCCTTTGGGTGAAATGATCCCCAATTCCTTTATTGAATACTCGGCCTCCACACAAAATATATCCCTACGAACAGGTTGTATGTGTAATCCTGGCGGTGCTGCTGCTATTTTAGGTATCGAAGAGGACATGCGAAAACTATACCCCGGCGTTACATTGAAAGACTTCGAATGTCGAGTCGGCAGAGAGCTAGGCGTTGTTAGGATAAGCCTTGGACTCGCGAGCAACTTCCAAGATGTGTGGAATGTTGTGCAGTTCGCAGCCCTTATTGGAAAAGAGGCCTCGCGGCAGGACATGTGGAATCGTTGGATGAAACTCAAGACTAGGACAAATGCCACGCATGGGCAATGACGATGTCACGCTAGGACGGACACCACCACAAATGGTATCACGGCTAGATACGAACGTGTAATCTTTTTCTTCAGCACGATTTCCCTTAATATTTTCTTCAAGTTAACAAGTTGTTTCACGTATGTAACAATAACGCTCCCCTCCTTTGATATCCTGTGGAATTTGATGATCATCGCTATCCTGTTCTATAGTTATATTGTCATCACACTCGGAGACGAATCCCATGTAGTACCCTGTGTACAAGCTCCACGGAATGTATATTTTAAGTCTGATCATCACAAACGATGACTCCGAAATATAAACCATCATCCTCGTGTTGCAACCTTCACATTCAACGGCAATTGTGCGCCTTTCTCAATCTCGCCGTCAATGATTGGGATCATGACCAAGCAGGCCTCCCGTCTGAGGTTTGCAGCCTCAGGTGTCATCGAGAATTCCAGGTTTCCGATGAGCTCAACGAAGAATGATTGCATCTCAAGAACGGCGAATCTCCAACCGATACAGGACCTAAACCGAGATGAGAAAGGGTTGAGATAGATGTAGTACACACAGCGGTACACTAACCGTGTTCCGGAGGCAAATGACAGCCTGAATAGTGGGTGAAGATAAATATGTGTTCAGGGTTGTAGCGGCACGTAACGTACAGATTTCCATAGGGGCCGATGGCCGCTTTTTTCTGGACTGTTCCTATCAACCAGCGCTCGGGATTGTAAACATGAGCATCTTCGCCGAAGACATCAGTATTCCTGGAAGTGCATCATTAGGGTTTGTATTACGGGTGATATCAGACGATTACCTATTATAACCGTTGACGGACATAGTGATTTTGAGGCCTTTGGGTATAGGCAACTCGTTGATGAGGGTCCCATCAGCGGTCTTTAAGGGTTTGAGAAGGGGCAAGACGTCGTCTCGCCCTGCTTGTCTGAACGTGCTGTAAGTGGCAGGTCGATACCGAAGCGTTTCCTGAGTTCGTACTGGTATCAAGGGACACGAGAAGCCCAGAGAACATGATGCAGACCTTTGTAACCGCCGTAAGGTATGGCATGGCTTCGAAATCGTTTGCTGTGAGTTCAGAGTCTCCTCTGGCCTGAATCCGGTCTTGCATGTCCCAAATTTCCTCTCGAAGCCGTGTTTGAACATCGGGGTTTGCTGCAAGGTCCAAGAGGCCCCAGCAGATGCTGTTAGCTGTCGCCTCGTGGCCTGCCAAGAGCACGGTTCTTTGATGAAAGAGAGATTAGAATAAACAGGCACGCGGACACAGTGATGAGGGTCTACCGCATCATTGATATCGTTTCCTCTTGCTTTAAACCCGAGTTCGTTTTCTCAGATGCACTGGCCCGAACTGCCGAGGTTATGTTAAGTGACTTGCGCCACGTGCAGGGCATATGACTGACCGACTATACTCATCAGATCCTTGCTGCTCGCTTTTCCTTGAAGCAAAGCGCTGGCTTTCGTTTCCATGAGGTCTTTAGCAACCTCTGCCATAAGCTTTCCAGTTTCGCGTAACGCGCCGAACTTTCCACCAGCGTGGTCGCCGATATATTCGAGAAGCCTTGCTGGAAAACGTTGGAGTGCTTCCTGAACGAACATGGAGACTGATGTATGAGATGCGAATGCATCCATGCTTCGATATGTCAAGGGTAACATCTACAATCCTAACGATGGAAAACTCACAGAAGACTTGCAAGTGCTCTTCCAAGAAGGTTTTTGTCATCTTCGATCGCAGCAAAGCTGTAATCAAAAGCGGCTGGACGGGTCCGGGATCAGAGATGCAAAGGATACCCGCTAAAAATCCCTATTACCTTCTCCGATAGCATCCAAGGTTGCGCGAGATACCCAAGCTGAGAGGTTGACGACATGAGACTGCCCAGACGAGGCTGCAATCACGTCCTTCCATTTACCGACGAGCTAAGCACAATGTAAAGAGTTGGTTTTTTGTCTCCAATTGAGGCCAACGCACACGAGACGCGGAGGTATTGAAGATGGGCACAAATTCCCTGGATTGAAGTGAGCCGAAGCCAGGAAGCATAATCTTCCTTTGCCTTCGATGGCTAATACCTGAACATCCATGACTCTTTTAAAGCGATCGCGGGTGGAGAGCTCTCAATACCTTCAGACCAGAGGACACCTTTTCCTCCAAGTATTCGTGATAATTCACGACGGCCGGTTTGTTTCGGGAAATTATAACCGTTAAATATATACTGAAGTGCTTTTGGATCCGAAACCAAAAGACGATCTTCCTAAAAGGGGTTGTGAATATTGGGAATCATGAAGGTGGTATGAATGATACCCCAAGGATGCCCCGAAACCTGACAATGTCCCCAAATTCCGCTTGCCATCTCCAATCAACCTTGAACGTATAGCAGTGAGGTAGGGTCACGATTAGGTTTGTGAAAACTTACTTCGCCTGCTTCACTAGTGAGGTATTCACGCAGATTACCTGTAGGCACATTAATAAATCAGAGATAGCGTTCATGGAGGCCATACCCAACCAAAAAGACTCTGGTTCGGGGCCTCGGACCTGTTTGATAGATATACGGGCCCATCTTCGACGTATCACATAGAGAGCGAGCAAGAGACCAAACCAAAAGAAAAGCTGAGAGTCCATACTGAAACTTGGGGAAACTTGGGGACACCTGCAAAAAATGGGGTGCTATATATACGTTCAGCTATCCGTAAAGGGGGGCTATAGTGAGGTGATGAACCTGTCCTACTGCCCTGAGGCTGGCTGATGCGATATCTTGCGGCTTGTGGCCTGTCAGAAAATATCTTAGATCAAAAGCCGTCCCCATGTACCATTAGTCGGGTCATCCCCAACGGTGTGGAATCTGTAGGGTTCAAATTCAAAACCACGGTCTATTGATGGGAAGCCGCCCGAATGGGTCCTAACAAGATGGATAGGGTGCCTACGTCATAAAGTAGGACCAGGATAGTGCCTTGTGGATATATAAGGGGCCCAAGTTCCTTAAGAGCATGAACACGACGCTTGGGAATATGCTCGAACGGGCATATCCTACACGGTGATTCTTGAGGCGACTTGGCATCTTATGAGGGCATTTATTGCCTTGATATGTTAAGAGGAGTTTCAAATGGCTTCGGTGCGGAGGCAAGCAGCTTTTGGGACGCAGATTTATGTCGTGATAGGCCCGAGGTGCCGTCCTAGGATGCCATAAGACTGTTGAGGGATTTCACAAGTGGAATTGGCACCGCGACACCTGAAGGGCGCCACCGATTCAAAGTAGTGTCAGAATGTTATCAGATTGCATTCGCACATAGTCAGCTCGTTTCTCTGGCCAGGGCTTCCCTTGATATGATTAGCTGAACACATCAAGGAAAAAATAAATCTCCAAGCATCTCAAATCTGTGATTTAGGCGTTGAGATTGTCAGTCATTTAGCATTAACGTTGATGTCTACAGATGTCATGCCACGAGGCCAATAACGGTCCGATTAGGGTCGTAATGCTTGTCAAAATGAAGTTCCTGTCGCAGAATGCCTCCGGGTTTAACTTGATTTGCAGCTGCCTATCCCTTGCAGTATACTTTCTAGGTTGAGAGCGGAGCCAGTGGTACTTGCGAAGGGGTTGAGGGCATCCTGTGAGGTGCGGTGACCAGTAATGAAAGGGTTACTGTTCAGCACATGTTGCGCCAATTAATGCCTGTGAATAACTTGATGTGTGGTCGAATTATTGGAAGTTGAAGTGGTTGTTGTCATATGAACTGAGCATGGGACAATCACTGCATGGGAGAATGACTTCCAAATGAGTGGTATTTCGTACTTTGAAGCAGACGTGAGATGCACTAGCAAAGAAGCTGGAATTGGTACCATGTTCCATAAGAGAGCAGGGGATCTAACCAGATCCTCCAGAAAGCAAGCATGGTCTTGTCCGTGTAGCCTCCAATCTGGGCACCGCCCAAAGTTGTGGGAAGCAAGGGATTTTGTGGGAGGTATAGTGCTTTTGTTTAGCTAAAAGTTCGAAGCTGGTTGCCCACAAGAGCAGCAACCTGAATTGTTTGCCAAACGTTCTCTTCGATTCAGAATTGAGCATATAGCATCTAAATTGAACCAATGGAAACATACTGACCCTCAGCAACCCTCAGGCCTCAGCACTCGGCCTTGATTTGCGTGTGTGACAGTCACTCTCAGTACATTGGTCACAAATTTGGGTCATTCTGTAGATTATTCGTTACCTCCTTGAATGGAATTCTTCTCCCAGACCTATGTCGCCCTTCGTGGACCGGCGGGGGCCCCGCAGACGGCTGCAGATACAATCGGAAGACTTAGCGACAGGCTTTCTCCAGCTACCCTTTTGGCGGATCGCCGCGCAGCCGTGCTTGCACTCAAAGGGCTGGCACGCGACTGTAAGCAGGATGTCGGTGAACATGCGCTCCCAGGCCTTTTGTATGTCCTCTCAAACGATGCTGAGGTCGATGCCGATATCGGCAAAGCCGTTCTCGAGACTTTGAATACTTTATGTGACGTGGAAGACCCTACAGCTGGCGGCAAAGAACTAGGTTTCAAGCACACAGATTACGTGCTCGCAGACGAAAAAGTGGCCCATACATTGTTTTCTCTGTTGGGAGATCCGAATTTCTACACGCGGTTTGCAACGCTTGTATATCTGTGTACCTTGCTTCAAAACAGACGACAATCTATCCAAGGTTATTTTTTGACTGCTCCAGCGGGTGCGAGAAGTGTTATGTCTGTGCTTGACGACAAGAGGGAAATCATTCGGAATGGTGAGTATGGCGGTGTTCGGCCTCCATCTTTACTTATCACTTTACGATCCACACTCACTCTCATGTAGAGGCTATATCAATGGTGCAGGCCCTCATATCTCAAAGTCCGGATATTCAAAAGGTCCTCGCATTTGAGGGTGCATTTGAAAAACTTTTCAATACTGTAACGCAAGAAGGTGGCGTGGATGGTGGGCCTGTTGCGCAGGGTGCCCTTACTTGTGTGGATAGTTTGCTCCGCTATAACACTTCAAATCAGGTGAGGACGATTTGGCGTATACGCGACTTTCCTGACTTTCATTGCCAGAGCTACTTCCGTGAAACACCTTTACCGCCAACTCTATGTTCACTGCTCTTGTTTCCGTCGAGTCTCCACATCCATGAACCAGCCCCTCAAGAATTTGCTCTGCAATTCTGGGATGCGCAGAAATTGACAAATTCTGCCCTCGTTGTGGGTATCATGGGGATGTTGCTAGGGTCAAAAGGAAATAATGTTCGTCATATTTGGATCCAGCCGCCTCCCAGGTCCTCATGTATCTTAGGCTCAAGAGACTGCCTTTATAAGGTGTCTTGTCGAGGTTGCATTAGCTTCTAATGCCCCAACACAGTTAAAAACTCAAGTGCGCACCTAATCACTATTAACGGACCTCTCATTAAGTAATGAGTTTAGGCCTTGCATCTATTTCCTTCGACCCTCAATTTTCCTCTTTCAGAAATCACCCTGACTCCTTATATGCCCGTTCCAGAAACTAATGGCGAGGAATGGGACAGACTAGAACCGGCTTCAGCGCTGGATGTTTTAGTTGAACTCGTTGTACATGGGGAGTACGATGGATTGGACGGCGGCAAGCGTTCCAGGCATGGTCTAGAATTACGTGCTGCCGCCGCTACAGTGTTTGAGGTACATTTTTTTAGGCTCTTAACAGTGAGTCGCCTGATTTCCGTTGCTAGAATTTTGTTCGTAAAGATGAAATTAAACTGGCAATTGTTCAAGCAATGCTTCCTCCAGAAGGCTCAGGTAATCCCCTGTTTTTTTCTCCCCTCCATCGCTGACCACAAACCTTCAAAGACCCATTGCAAAGTCCACCAATTACCCCTCTTCTTCACTCTCTTACATCCCCACCAAATTCATCATCCGCACCTGACCCAGCAACCATATTGTCCACACACTTTGCAACACTTCTTTTCTCCCACCTTCTTCGCTCATCCCCGCGCGCGAAGGCAATTGCACGATCTATAACACCGGTCCATGGGAATGGCCAACCCCAAAGCCCCAGTGGTTTCTTCGTTCCAGCTGATGGTGGTCCCCCTTTAGAACCTGTTGCAGACGAAAATGATGATGACGAACTTCCCCAGACCCTGCTACAAATCCTGAGCGAAAACCTTTCCTTGGCCCTTCTTTCTCGCTCTAGAGCCAATTCATCTGATAGAGAAACAAGAGAATGGGACCGGCTTGTTGTTGGGTACCTTTGCTTGCTTTGTCAATGGCTCTGGGAAGACCCTAGATCTGTGAGGGTCTTTTTGGACGCTGGCGGTCTTGGTGTTGTAAGTCTAAATGCCCACTTAGAAAAATAGGCTGATTTCCGCTGGGCAGCTTGTCGAACCGATCAATCAAACATCGGAAATGGATACTATCGTGCCAGGATTGTGCGCGTCACTCCTAGGCATATGTTACGAGTTTAATCGCGAATCAGGCGAAATCACAAGGTGAAGGGCTTTCACACAGTTGCATAGCTCTACTTAGTAATTTATTACAGAGCTACAATATCTGCTATCCTCAATCGACTGGGGGTGGATAATCTCGTTGGCCAGATGACACGGCTCCGCGAGGATGAACGCTTCAAAGCAGTCGGCCCTGACGTAACCGTGCTTCCATATCCAACCCCATCCTTGCAATCAATTCTTAAGAAAGGGAGCGAAGATGAATCAGAGGTCTGGTTCGATTGGTCGTTTGTTGACTTTTATAAATCAAACTATTGTGAGCAGTATATCGTACTTGCTGCCTCCACCATTGACCCTGGCCGTCAGATACCATTCAAAGGGGGTTCTCGATTGAACCAGACCAACTTTCGTCATCATCGGGTAAGTGATTAATTTAGGCATGTCCATTGAATCCCATGCCAACATGTCACTCCAGGCCAGAGCGCAGAGACTGCTATGCTTGTGGCCTCATTACGTGACGTCATTCGTGCTCAATCCGAAGAGGTTGAACAGCTGCAAAAGAAACTGAAGGAACTTGCGACCAATAGCAACCAGGTGAATCTTGCATAGAGTCACCATCTCGGCTTGCAAGTATATTAATTAGTGATTTCAAGGTTGAATCTCTTCAAAGCCAAATTGCCTCTTTAACGGAAAAGTTGAAAACCTCGGATGAGAAGCAGAAGGAAATGGAAAAGGAGCAGGAGGACCTCTTGGTTCTATTGGATGAAATTTCAAGCAAACGTCGTAAAGACAAGACAAGACTTAAAGAAGCAGGCCTAGAGGTGTCTGAGGACGAGGCTGATGATGACGATGACGACGATGAGTAAAGTGCATTGTGCACAGATCAATGACATTTAGTACTGTGAACAATGGACTTTCAGAAACAAATCGTACACCCATACCATGTTGGATGCTATACTTGCAGACATTGGTTTCCTTTTGCACTGTTTCCATACTTCTCAAGCAACTTCCGGAGAAATTCTAGCCTCCAAATCTGTCTTGGTCGGGGTTATAAGCCTTGTCTGTTCTGATTCTGCTGATTCTTTTGTGCATCCACAAAACATTACACCCCGATTTCGGGTATCCCCCCTCCGCCCCTTGATCCAGATCGTTCGACTACAAAGTACTCTGATGCAGCATCCACACGCTTACCCTACCCAAGGTTATACCTCAAGACTACACAAAGACAACTTTATCAGCAAATATTAGCAACAATAACGATGAATTGGAATAACCAGATCCTTCACTTTTGCATCCAATACCAAATCATAATTCAATTATGAAAATGAAGGACCATCGGAAACTCGCTATCCCTTGAACGAGGCAAGCCTACGGATTTCTGTTTCCAAATCATAGGCTTAAAATGTGCCTCCAAAACCCACACGGTCCTACATGTACGTCGATGCGCACCGGCGTAAGATTGAAGCGGATATGTAAGATTGTGTCCCTCCGCAGGAGAAACTTCCTAAATAAGTGTTTAACCACCCCAAGATTGGTGCTTCCATCGAGGGGCATAGAGCGCGTCCAACTTCCCTCCTTCTCGGGTCTTCATCACGACAATTTGATGAAGAAATCACTAGGAAAATGAAAGGTTTTGATCATCCCGCAGCAGCATCAGGGCCAAAAGTGAAGGTTATCTAGATTGTAAGTGAATCTGTGCTTTGCGCGTGTGGACTGCAAGATTGGTGGACTGTCATGGTTAGTCCGACGGCTTCAAGACGCCCTTACTCTGCCGATTATCGAAAAGTCTTGGCCTCCTTTAACCTCGCTCTTCTCGTGATCGCCTGTCCTCTGAACTAGAAGCTCTCCTCTTTTATCAGGTTTCAGGCCCTGGCCTAGCTCCTCGAAATCAGGCATAGATATGCCATACAAAGCCTACGTACCAGTGCCATTTCAAGTCTCCTTCGTCTCTGATAGGCCAGCGCGATGGTCGGGGAAACTGCGGCCGTTTGCGAGGCATCCCTTCCAGCTGTGATAACTAGTGATGGACATACGGCATCCGGATGGATTTGATCAGTTGCCATCCCGCACGTCGTTGACTTTGTCAGGCACCTATAAATAATGCCATGAAATTCCCCTCGATGCTTCAGGTCCCCGTCTCACCTTACGACACTAGAATGGCAGCGTCTTCGTCTGAATCCAGCAAGGAGGACGTTAAGGGAGACGTGAGCGATGAAAATATCGAGTATGGTGCCGTCTATCCGGAGGACACTGCCTTTGTTATCAAAACATTGTACGGCTTTCCCGCTCATTTCGGAAACCGTAAAATACTCAACTTTCTCACAGACGCAAGATCGACTGGCAAATGCTGCCGTTGCTCAGCGCCATATACGCGTTCTCACTCATCGATCGAGCAAATCTGGGTATTGCACGCACTGTGGGAATGGATAAAGCACTGGTAATGACTTGATCTCCCACGTTTTGATAATTGTTAACTTATATCTACCCCCTCGCAGCATTTGAGCGTTGGGGCCCGCTTTAGCATCGTGTCCTGTGTATATTTCATACCCTATATCCTTCTGTGAGTGGCTTCATTCCATATAGAAAAACCTTCCTCACGCCCAACTTAATCAGGCAACTCCCCAGCAACCTTTTTGTACGAAAGCTCGGCGTCACGAAATGGATATCCTTCATTACGCTTGCTTGGGGAGCCGTTCAGCTTGCTATGGGCTTCATCCACTCATGGGGGTATTTGGCTCTCTGCAGGGTGCTCCTTGGCGCATTTGAAGTAAGATCGGAGACTTCTGATGAGCTACCCCCAACCTTACCTTCTGACACCTTGTTTAGGCTGGCTTTTTTCCTGCAATGGTTTACCTTATTACAACATGGTATACTCGGCATGAGGTCCAGAAACGGTTTGTTTATGTCCCCATTTTGGCTATCACACTTACGCGATTTCAATGTTACAGCCTCGGAGCATTTTATTTGCTGTCTATCTTCACGTCTGGGTTTAGCTCGATATTCGCATACGCGTGTTCACTTCTTGGGGGAAAGCGAGGTATCCCAGGATGGGCGTGGATATTTGTGAAATCCCTTCGCGCTCGTTGCCGAGCAATGATATACCTAACGCAAATGGATATGACAGATAATCGAGGGGGCAATTACTATGTTCTTCGGGATCCTCGCGTACTTTTACCTAGTCGATTTCCCACATGAGAACAGATTTCTCTCACCACAAGAAACGGCACTTGTTCTTCGACGCGTGGAGGCCGATCGTGGGGACTCGCTGCCCGACGAACTTACTGTAAAGAAGGTCGTTAAACATTTATGTGATTGGAAAATCTGGGCATTTGGTAAGATCGCGGAGCCTGTATGTTTCCATCCAATCAACGTGAATCTTAATGGCCTGCATAGGCCTCATGTATATGTGTGCTACCATGCCGGCTTATGCAATCGGGTGCGTCTCTCGTAAAAATCCTAGAATAACAGTTCTGAAGATATATGGAGGTTCTTTATCACTCTCATTCTTCGTGGGATGGGATGGAGCTCGACTAATTCTTTGCTATTGGTAAGGCATGTTCTTCTGCCGGTTACAGGATCCGGTTTGACGTGTTTATAGAGCGCTCCTCCTTATGTTTTCGCAGTTTGTCTAATTTTATTCTTGAACCCGACTCCAGAGTAAGCTGACTTCGGGGAACAGGCTGTCAGCATATTCTTCTTTGCTTGGTTGTCAGATAAATATCGGCAACGGGCGATATTTCTTGCAATCCAGACTGTCGTGACCTTGGTTGGTCTTATACTGACCGGGTTTGTCAAGACCGCAAGCTGGCGTTACGTTGGTGAGAAGAGAGACCAGAAGTGTTTAATCAAAACATGTGCTGATGTGCCACTATCAAGGGCTGTTCTTGGCTAATGCAGGTTCCGCTGGGTGCATTCCAGGAATTCTCGCCTATGTGAGTCCTACCATGCATTGCATGACATGCCAATTCCGAGGAGTATGGGTACTTATATTTCCATTGATCGACAGTCTTCAAATAACATTGTTTCCCACACGAAGAGGGCTGTCACGACTGCGGCAGTCATTGCATGGGGTGGGATTGGTGGCATCTTTGCAACCACGGTATTCCGCCAACAAGATGCGCCTAAATACCGCAATGGCATACTAGCGACCATCGGATGCCAGGTCCTTATGCTGATCCTACTCGGCATCACGACCACGCATTTTATCAGGCAAAACACAAGGGCCCGCGAAGGCAACTTAAAGGAGCCACTGGAGGGGAAGGAAGGATTCTTGTATACATTATGATCTGGGTTGTAATCTGTTACTACACATATTCTTGAAGAACTTAAGGCTGGAACGGGTTCTGAAAGGGGTGGCGCTGATCCTATCGTGATCTTCTGTCAGCCCGTCAGCAGATTCCCGAAAGGTGAGATCTGGGGAACGCCTATCACTGATGGAAACCTCGCGCTATCAATAGAACCTTGGATCTTGCGCGCAAGATTGAAACGAGAAAGTTCATGTGCTGGAGGCCAGGGTCAGCTGGAAAAACCAACTTGAAGCAAATGGTGTTGGAGAAACGGCTGGGCCCTGGGTGCAGGATTTCGGATCTCCACACTGTTAGCATCAACTTGGGGGGGTTTTTTTTTTCTGAGTTCAAGCTTCAAGCTCAGATCTGCTGGCTTATAAATCATCGTATTTACATAACCCAACAAATAAAATGTCATAACAATCTATGCGCATACATCGACGCCTACATGCAGACAGAGTCTCTTTCTGGAAAAACCTTGATGGCTGCACCTGGGATTACGCCTGAAATGATACCTGAAGTTCTTCACAGCCTAAGGGAAGCGGTTGCAAGGTCTCCTCTCCAAGTTCGGCCAGATGTCGAATGCTACGTGGAAGAAAATCTCTCACAACTTGCTAGCCTCCTGCACGCATCTGCAGCTGCTTCTAGATATTCTGGGGCCAGTTTTTCAACCTCGATCTCAGGCTCTTCCTCTATTCTTGCGAACGACATTTCACCACCAGCACAGAAGACCTCCCGCGAAGGTCGAATTGTCAATGAAGGCATCCAGATAGCGGCCCCTGTTCCTCTTTCATACTCTGCAAGAAGCAAAGCGGTTCTAAGAACCATGTGCTCACTGCCGTCAAAAAGTATCTTGTTTAACTTTCCAGAGGGAGCGGCTAAAATATATGCACTTAGGGTGTGCCTCGCCCTTGAGATCCCATCGACGAACTCATTCCACCTCTTTACTTTTGCCTGGTATCTGTGGGTTCTTTGCCACAGGCTGAATAGCACTTACTTTGGACTTAGTATCCTCTTCTCCATTGCATGAACACTCGGGCTCCGCAGTTCAATGTGGTCTCGGGTCAAGATCGAGCTCCCCGCCACTTCCTTCGTTTAACAAGTCTGAATCTCACATTACAATCAGGCCGATCACTCCTTCAACACTAATTGCACTCACGGAACCATTCCTGATGGCCTTCGCTTCGAACCCTCCAACAGACCCTGCGTTTGCCCACACCCGTCCTCTCAATGTTATGCAAACTACTCTGATTGGGCAATTTGTCGATATACCGGTTTCTTACCCAGAACCAGCCTTCTGCAATCCGTGGGGCTACTAGATCACACCCAAACCTCAATGACCTCACACGAAGGACTTGACTATCTGCGCAATGCTCTAATGGTGTAAGGTAGGGCAGTGGTCGATGTTGATGCGAATTCTACAGCTCACCGTGCTTACCGTCTGCAACCAAATCACACAGGCAAGATCGGACCCTGCATTGCACAAGATACTAACTAATACACGCGGGTTCTGGATTTCTGTGACTCTGGGTCGTTTACGGAATAAAATGATATTATGCGAGGACAACCTCATCACCTCTTCTTCGTTGGGCATACTAGCATCGGGATCACGCCACTGTTGGTTGTGCCATGCCAGTTTGTTAATCAGGGATAAATGAATTTCACGACCAGAACACTCACACCATGACGAAGGTGATGTCGGGATATGTATAAGATCGAAGGTCTCGCAGACGGCTTTGTTCACTTGGTCAGTCTTCTTCCTCCCCCAAACCTCGAGCTTCTCCCTCACAGACGCGATCTTGACTGTGGTCTCGATACCTAGCAGTCGACCCTCTGCAACGGTAAGGGGCGTTGTTCGTGAGCAGATGGCAGTGAAAGCGCTGTACGCCCATTGGGCATTAATTTTATACTTGAGCATGAGCGCGATCTTGTCGGTTGGGTTTATTTCGAGCTTTGCTAGTTCTCTGATGGCGAGCTGGCGCACGTCGCTGAAGCTCCATCGCGTTGCGAGATCCAGAACGGGCACCCAGTCTTCAACAGTAGAGGCCCTGTACTCGCCAAGCACACTGGAGTCATTTTGTTATTATGCGGAAAACACAAAAGCCTGCAAGCAGAAATAAGCACGCACGAGGGGTACAAGATCCAAAGTAAGCGCTCAAATTGACCAACTTCCACATTCTGCAGTGCTAACGGGAACTGGTCCGTCCCCAGTTTCCTCTTCATATCGGGGTTCAGGGCAGGGACGGCCTTCTCGAAAAACTTGGAATGTCGCCAAAAGGTATAGTCCCATACTTTGAAAATGACATTCTTGATCTGTTGTTATCAAGTCAAAGGGCGATCAGCGCGCTTCGGGGACATTGTGTAGGCTGTTCTTTGTCTTGTACCTGGATAACATAATTCCCATTCTCTACATAATACTCGGAATGCCGCTGCAGGCTTTGGCTGTGAGTGGGCGCATTGGCGTACGGGGGTGGGTCTGAGGGATCGTCCTTATCTGGTGGCATTGGGAGTGAAGTAGAAGACATTGAGGCTGCTGGCTGCGCGGGATTAAAGACCATGTTTGCTGCACAAGACAACCTTGGAATCAACAACACGGGCGTTCGAACAGCCACTCTGTTGATGAAAACTTTTAGACGCTGGTATTGAAGCTTCTCCTTACTAATCCTCACAGGCGCGCGTCGAGCTCAGCAGACTTTGGCGCTGGGAAATGGCAAAACATACACAGAAGCAACTTTGGGACACTACGAAATCCGAGTCAACTTGATAACACAACTTGATACCTCGTCATGTTATTGTACATGCAGGGAACATTGATGCTGCATCGCCCGTGATGTTAACATTCTGACAGGTGAACTCTGCTGCACCAGTTGGAGGCCTAAGAAAATACACTCAGCAAACGATTTGAAGTGGAGGGTCATGAGGTGACTCACATGAGGTTCAGACCCTCCACATCAATATTGGAGCAGCGTCCGTCTGGAGAGCATGCGAGAGAGGCGACCACGGGCCCAGTGGAAGTGCCAGAAATGCTGTAGGGAGGTGGTCAGCGCTTGAGAATAGTCAAAGGGAATATGATGCATTGAGATACTTTTTAAACACGATATCTTGAATGAATGTATTAGAGGGGAATTGCGAGCATGTGGTTGCGTCCGTTTTATAGCACTTAACACAAAGAATTCATTTAGTTGGCACATCCGCTGAGGTTAAGGGAATCGCTCTTACTTGATCGATAACGACAGGGAGGCCAACGTTGCTCTCGATAAAGTTCTCGAATGTCACGTTTTTGACAATGCCACTGCCCACATTCGGACCTGCCCACGCCTTGATGCGCGCCCCATTCTTGGTGTTAAACATCCTGATGTTCCTGCAAAATTCCAATCAATGACAAGGCTCTTCCATCAGTAATCCAGAGGCTTGCTTAACCAATATGTTCTCCACAATGTCGAACATTCCAGGGAATTGACCTAAAGAGCTGCAATTTTTATAGAACGCTGGTTACTAATGCGATGTGCAATACATACCCAACAGAAATACCACTGGAAGATACGCCGTGAGTGTTGATTATGGGAAACATAGCAAGGGACGGACTGGGATCCAGTGCAATCCAGGTTCTCTACCAAAACATTCGTCGCGTCTGGGGTCATCGTCAAATCCAAATCAAGGAGCCGACAAATGAAATATTTACTAGGCTTGAAGGCAACACAATCATCCCCATTAACGATCACAGAATTCATGATGGTCACGTCACTGCTCCTATAGACATTCCAACCATCCGTATTAGCTGGGCCGTTGGTTGAGTTCGAAATGGCATAGATGTTAATATTATTATATACAACGTGCTGGCCTTCGTTCACCTGAATTCTTGTCAGCTTTTTTTCGATGGAGATGAGGGACGCATTCTATCATTTACCAGGTTGTGCCATTCTGGGCCATTAATCATATGGATATTCTCAACCCGCACATTAGTCGCCTGGAATATGGTCAGTGTAATAGGTCGAAGGAGTGTCGAATTTGTGGGGCTATAATTTGACTATGAGGTGGCGTGCTGCGGAATGCCAATATGATGAAGGGCTTACAAGGTATCCCACCATAGCTAGGATAACCCAGATATCAGACTGTGGGTTGTGAAAGTAACGGGAAACTTCTCACCTGGCCGGCTCCATCAAGGGTGCCTCCCCCATCAAGGACGATGTTTTTCCCTCCCAGCAACCAGAATGTTACTTGGGTTTGGAACGGAATGAAGAACGCGTTCTTTATTGTATTCAGGGAAAAATGTAACGGAAATATGAAATCAACTCACTCCCGTCCAATAGGGGATATCTGGTTTAAACCTAATAGTACCCTGAAGATTCTGAACAAATTATGAGATCCTCATGAAGTTAGGCTGCGCGAAAGAAGAAACGAACGATGTGCTTGTCCTTCAGGCCAGTCATGTTCAATCGTGTGGCAATATCGAGCGTTGTCGATTTTGGGATCGTGACGGTCTCGCAGGCCTTCACAGCATCCAAAAAATGCGGAGCGTCGTCCCCTCCACTGGCAGTCAGCGTGCATGAAATCTTTTTCCTGTGGCCATGGTCGGAGGCTGCAGAAATCAAAGCGGCTCCAAGAGCAATTGAAGAGACAAATCGAGCGGACAACCACATTTTTTCTTATAGAGGTTCTTGGAGGAGGCTCATTTATATGATGACGGCGGTCCGACGCCAACGACGTGGCAGTTTTCATTGGCACGGTCCGGCGAAGAACTTCAGATGCTACCGTTTACATGTGGTATGGCTTTAAAGGGGTGAGATACGTTGTCATTGAAGCAGCGCGGTGGCCTTCGAAGTGAAGACATTATCACACCAATGAGGTATAAAAACGCTGAAATATAGTGGAAAAGTCCAAAGCTACTTGCAATGTAAGTGGCAAAAGAAACACGCACGGGGCCCTATTTATATCAAGATCCAACGTCTAACGTCCAAGACAGGGACGGTCTTATCGAAAACTTGGAATGTCGCCAAACGATCCAGTCCCATACTTTGAAAACAACGTTCTTGACCTATTGTTCTGAAGTCAAGGACGATCAGCGCGCTTCAAGTGGTCGACATTGTGCAGACCGTTCACTGCCAATGAATAACATATTATCCATCTACGTAATACTCGGGATGCTAATGCAGCTGGCATTGACGCATGGGAGTAGGTCTGAGGGCTCGTCCTTGTCTCGTGGCATTAGGAGTGAAGGAGAAGGTGTCCAGACACTGGTTGCGATTAAAGATCATCCCTGCGTTGTTCGCTGTGCAGGGCAACCAGCAGCATGGGCGTTTGAACAGCCACTCTGTTGATGAAAACTGTAACTCCTTTTCAATGATATCGAAGATTCCCCTTACAAATCCTCACTGTGCAGGCAGACCAGACCCGGTGTTCTTACCTTGCTTTAAATGCGGCATAATCATTCATCAAATCCGATTTTGTTGAACTATACAAAATCAACCTGTTGGTATCCCATCATGTTATTGTACATGCAGGGAACAGTGATGCTGCATCGCCCGTGATGTTAACATTCTGGCAGGTGAACTTTGCTACACCACTCGGCGGTCTAAGAAGATACACTCAGGAAGCTATTCGAAGCGAAGAGTGAAATGGCTCACGTGAGGTTCAAATCCTCTACGTCGATATTAGAGCAGCGTCCATCTGGAGAGCACGCGAGAGAGGCGACTACAGACCCAGTCGAAGTACCAGAAATGCTGCAAAAATGGTCAACAAAGTGAACAGGGATACAATGCATGGAGTCACTTTTTAAACACGATATCTTGAATGAATGTATTGGATGGGAATTGCGAGCATGCGGTTGCGGCGGTCATATAGCACTTTACCCAAGATATTCCTTTAGTTGTTATGTCCGTTGGGGCTGAGGAAATCGTTCTTACTTGGTCGATAACAACGGGGTGGTCAACCTTGCTCTCGATAAAGTTCTCGAATGTCACATTTTTGACGATGCCACTGCCCACATTCGGGCCAGCCCACGCCTTGATGCGTGCCCCATTCTGAGCATTGGACATCTTTACGTTCCTGTTTCACCAGCGTGCATTCAGCGATCAGGCTCTTTTATCAGCATTCTGAGGCTTACTTAGCCAATACGTTCTCGACAATGTCGAACATTCCAGGGAATTGACCTAAAGAACTGCAATGTGTCCCATGAAACAATGGCATATGTCCAAGTCTCCGTTCAATACTTACCCCACAGAAATACCACTAGAATATGTTATGAGCATTAGTTATGGGAAATGCGAAAATGGGACGAACTGTGATCCAGTACAATCCAAATTCTCAACCAAAACATTCGTCGCGTCTAACATCATTGTCAATTTCAAATGAATGAACCGAAGGAACGGGGTAGGTACTAGGCTTGAAGGCGACACAATCATCCCCATTGACGATCACAGAGTTCGTAATGGTCACATCGTCGCTCCTATAGACATTCCAACCATCCGTATTAGCTGGGCCGTGGGTTGAGTTTGAGACGGCATGAATGTTGATGTTGTTGTATACAACATGCTGTCCTTCGTTCACCTAAATGCCTGTCAGTTATTATTGGAGGCGAGGGCGCATTCTATCATTTACTAGATTGTGCCATTCTGGGCCATTTAGCATGTGGATGTTCTCAATTCGCACGTTAGTGGCCTGGAATATGGTCAACGTGATGGGTCGAAGGAGCGTCGAGTTCGTGGCGCTATATTGTGACTATGAGGTGGCGTGTCGCGAAATGCCAATAGGATGGTGGGCTTACAAGGTATCCCACCATAACTAGGATGACTCAGGTACCAACTGCGAGTTTTGACAGTAATTCTTACCTGGCCGGCTCCATCAAGGGTGCCTCCCCCATCAAGGACGATGTTTTCCCCTCCCAGCAACCAGAATGTTACTTGAGTTTGGAACGGAATGAAGAATGCGTTCTTTGTTGTATACTTAGAGAAGAATATAATGGAAATAATAAATCAACTCACTCCAGTCCAATAGGGGATATCTGGTTTAAACCTAATTGTACCCTGAAGATCCTGAACAAATTATGAGCGGTCTTCACACTGTCAGGCCGCGGCCAAGATGAAACGAACAATATGTTTGTCCTTCAAGCCAGTCATGTCCAGTCGCGTGGCAATATTGAGTGTCGTCGATTTGGGGATTGTAACGTTCTCGCAGGCCTTCACAGCGTCCAAAAAATGTGGGGCATCGTCTCCTCCACTGGCAGTCAGCGTACATGAAATCTTTTTCCCTTGGTCATGGTGGGAGGCTGCAGAAATTACAGCAGCTCCAAGTGCAATTGAAGAGACAAATCGTGTGGTCAACCGCATTTTCTGGAGAAGACTTGAAGAAATTCTTGGAGGAGCTTCATTTATATGATGACGGCGGTCCGACACGAACGACGTGGCGGTTTCATTAGGGCGGTCCGAAAAAGAACTTCAAGGTGGTATCGTTTACATGTGGCACGGATTTAAAGGGGTGGGTTATTTCGTCGACGTAGAGAGACGGTCACATGAGGTGTATTGTTTGGCAAAAACGCTGAAAGATGGTGGAAGAAATCAGCAAGCTTTTATAAATTCAAGAAATGTGTTGGGTTCGACCGCTTAGTGCAGCACGGAAGGTCGAGGGTTGCAAACTAATAGTATGTTCATTCAGTGCTGCGAATTCCTTTGAGAGCTCCCCAATACCCAAACCTACCGCTAAATGAAGCACGGGCCGTTCAGGCGTTTCGTGTGGCTGGCGGACCGACTGTTGTTCGCGTTAAGGGTTACAGCTCGAGTCCCATTTTGGAACACCTGTTTACGAATATACATGGTCATTGTCATGGAATCTGTGGTCCTGGAACCTCCGAAGGGCCATCCTGATGTCCGCCCCGGAGGTCCTACCGTCTATAAATACATGAACCACCCATTAAATATAGGCATAATGGCTTGGTGGATAATCCTTTTTATCGGGTATATGCTAATCCTCTTTTCTCATGTCAATCGATGGCTTGAAAATGGGTAGTGCATGGGCCTGTGAAATAATTGAGTACTGTGCCCCTCCAAAATTGGCAAAAATGTTACCTCAGTATTAAACACGTATTCTGCGAGATCATTCGTTAGCCTTCATAACTTAACAAATGGGGAAATGCATACTATCTAGCGGCAAAACACTAGACTTTGAGAACGTGAGATATAGATATTTCAACGTTTCGCTCTGGAAGCAGGGTCAGTTAGGCCGAAGAGCAGAATAGATGGTGGACGGACCAAAAAGAATGTTTCCTGCTTGTCGTCGTGCGACACAGGTACCGTGTCAACGTCAAGAACGGTAGCATAACCTCCATCTGGCAACCGGCAGTATTTCTCAATCGATGAGAATATGGCCCATGAGTAGTCACGGTATTTAGAATCGCCTGTGAGTCTCCATGCGATGAACAGTGATTCCACCGTTTCAGGTCTAGGTGCTGTTTGAGGGTTTGTGGAGGGCAATTAAACGAAAATTTACCTCAACATATAACGTGCGTCGTAGGTAGAAGGCCCTCCTTTGCTGAAGATTTGAAAAGCCATTAGGAAAAAGGGGGCCACCGAAACTAGGTTGACGTACCGAGATCCTTTTATGTACCAATCTCTATCCACTTGACCCATACCCTCCTGAGTCTTGAATTGAACAATCTCAGGAGATAAGCCGCTGAGAACCAGAGGTCAGATCGACATGCGGAGCAATATAATGGTCACGTACGTGAACGTTTCATGTGTATAAATGCACGTCTCAATAAGATCGACACCCGTCTTCCAGTCACGTTGGCCTTGGGGTGATAGTTCCTCCATTCGCGGTGGTACCGACACGACACCGTTCAATGCGCCCGACGTCGTAGCACCCAACATCAGAGAACCTGCAAGGAAGCACACAAGGTGATCTTGCTTGGCCTGCGTACTATACGTCCTGTGCGATTGGTTAGTACCAAATATGATTAAAGGCTAGGTGCTCACCGTTTCCCATTGGCCATTCCTCGAGGGATTAGCTCTGCAATGTAAGTCATGCCCTTGGTCAGTGTTTTTTGAACCAATTGGCTGTGAACCCCTTCCATCGCTTCTTGGTACATCTAAGAGACAAACGTGAGGCAGAAGATCACAGGAAGTGACGGAACTCACCCTGTTATATCTTGGCTCGCTTTGATTCTGAGCAGTCATCAATGGTAAACACCGTTGCAGGGGAGAGGAGAAACGCACAGTTTGTAGATATTGTTTACTTTCAAGGGCCAATGAGCAACAAAAAAAGTGCTGTGCGTCGCGAGCCACTCACAGCAGATATTCATAATAGGAGTCTCCGCGGGAGCCCAGACGGATATCGGATGACATGAACTGACCACTGCCGACACTTTGCAAGGGTATGATGACGTTGTTGTTGCGTGATGACTAACATAGTCATACCTCATGTAGATCGGAACCAAGTTAAAGGGTTTTTTGAGCTTATCCAGCATGACCATGACATTTTCGACCTTCTGCCAGTATTCGCGTTTTCCAGTCAACTGGGCGAGATATCGGAATTCAAGCTGCAAGGTCGATGTTTCGGCGGTTGATATCAGATCTGAAGAGTATTGGTCGGCAACTCCGACTTTCTTCCTTAAATTTACGGAAGGTAATGGGAAACCGGATGGCGTATTGAAGGCAGTGAGGATGCGGTCGGCAAGATCTACCGCACGGTCCAGGAAGAGCTTGTCGTTCGTCAGGTGGTGGGTTGCAAGAAGACCACCCAGGATACGGATGGTAGTCTAACGCGGTACTATAGCACCTTTATAAATTGAACCACTCAAGGCACTCACCTCGAACGTGCTGAAAACCCCATCCCTCTCCAGCGTCATTTTCGAGTGGATCCATTCGCGCGCGCGCTCGTATTCATCCGTCAGCCCCATCAAGTACATAGTGTCAATTGCATCTGTGACAGTGTATCCAACCCCACCTGCTTGGACGATATTCGAGCCTCGGTGGCTGATTGGGTGAAACTCGTCAAACCCTAGCGCGTCATGCTCTGTTCTGCGTCAGCTTTGTAGACTTTGGGGGAACTCAAAGCGAGCATACCATAAGCTTTCCATGCATGCTAACCAATTACCTATTAGTAGCCGTGGAGGGTTCAGGCATCTATATTGGCATACCTTGAAGGCATCAACAATTGCCATCTGTTTGGTGATGTCCGCATCGAATGTGGGATTCTGCATAATTATATCTTCATAGTTTTGAGTGGAACCTGTCTCCGTTTTAGGTGGTGTGGCAACATAGGTTGTACTTGGTACGAAATACTGATCATAAGTTGTTGTGAATTGGTGCTGTGCGCTCTCATCACAATATGCGCACCAAATAGCATAGGAGAGTAACTGCAGCAAGCCCTGAAAATATTACGAATTTTGGATGTTTGAAATATCGATCTATCGACACATTGAGGATTGAGCTTGGAAAAATGTTGCCAAGACTTACGGCGCAAGGATTTAGTCCTGAGTTCTGGCTCGCCCCGCGAGAGTGGAAGGTAGTCAGGATCTCTTCTCCGCATCGTTCGTCTGGAGAAATGGCGCGTCGAGTTGCGAAGGTCTGGGGCCTGTATCCAACTACTCATATATCGTTGGCAGGTGCCGCCGACCAGGTGACTGTTTTTGATCAGAGCACAGCCACTGAGTGTCGGCTTTCTCAGACTTATTTAAGCTCTTGTTAAGGTCTGGCGATCTGGCCTTCGGTCCCCCAATTCTTTTCACCTTTTGACCAAGCGAGGGGATGGGGTCTGAAATTCTCAGCGTTGTGTTGGAACCTATGGATATGGTGCATGCGCCCGCCACAAAGCCAGATGGTACAACATCACCGCCGAAAAAAAATGGATCACCACCTAACCATGTGTACAAGTATCCGTTCCTCAGCGAAGAAAATTCCTTGGCTATCTAAGCCTATCTTAATCCTATCTCTACCCTGCCAGTGTCGTTCATTTATTCTCTCGCAATGCATTCGCCCACATTAATTGTCTCCATCCTTGCTGGGAAAGCGGCGCTTAGTTCCGCGGCAAGGTACAATATCTTGAAGGAATATTCCGGGCCCACTTTTTTCAATGACTGGGATTTCTATGACCACTGTCCGTCCTGCATCTATCTTGCTTTATCGCCTGCTTAACATCAACATAGACGATGATAAAATGAGTGGAGATGTGAAGTAAGCCACTTAATTCCTCACCATACCAGACATCCATTGATCCCCTCCGAGCTTCGTTTCTGCTGCGCAGGGTGCATCAAGCAAACTCGCATACGTGGATCCGGCCTCCAACCATGCTATTATTAAAGTTGACAACACCTCATTTGTTCCTTACAACGAGAAGCGAAGTTCTGTTCGTATCACGACCAAAGAGACGTTTAGCGTGGGTAGTGTATGGGTCGCTGACATTTATCACGCACCATATGGGGTGGGATTCTCTCATGTCTTTTCATAGTTTTACGCTTACTATTCCTTGAAGTGTTCGGTCTGGTCTGGGATGTTAGTCGCTTTCACTCGCATTCGAAGGGTGCTTTAAAACATTCAACAGGTGGTCATTTGCAGCAGACGCTGTCTGGCCAGCTGGAGGGTATGTCATAGCATCTGTATGTTGGAGATTTAAGACATTAATCCGACCATACTAAGTGAAATCGATACCTTCGAAGCCATCAACCTTGCAGGTTCTAGCCAAATGGGTTTGCATACGACCCCTGGGTGTACTCAGGTTTCACCTAAGCAGACTACAAAGATTCAGACAACAGATTGTCACGGCGCAAATGACACTGGATGTATTTCGGTCAATGAGCATCCTGCTTCAGTCGGCCCGACCTTCGCCGCCGCTAACGGTGGTGTTTTCGTTACCGAATTTGCAGAAACCGGAATTTCGTAAGTCCCTGAATGAGTATATTATGCCAAAATGTTTACATGATATAGGATTTGGTTCTTCCCTCGACCTGATGTACCAGCCAGCATCTCTTCGAATGGAAATGTTCTCGATACTTCGGTTTTGGGGACACCCACAGGTCACTGGCCGGCGACTGGTTGCGAAATCAACAAATTTTTCTCACCACAAAACCTTGTGTTCACTATAACTCTTTGTGGTGGTCAGTATCCTTCTCTCCAACCTCTCCCGAGAGCGGCTGACTTGGTTGTTGGTTAGCATTTGCTGGAAATGCAGCGCTTTTTGCGCAGACCTGCTCAGGCACTTGCTATACAGATCATGTAATGGGCAATGGGTCAAATTACGCCGATGCATACTTTGATATCGCCGCTGTACGGGTATTTGGTACAAATTCGACAACGTCGTCGGGAGGCAAGAGCAACGCTACCCCCGGTTCAACCTCTGAAAAGGGTGATACTTCCGCCACCACGGCAAGTATCAATTCTGGAGGCAACCTCACATTTTCCACTGGTTTACTGGTAGGTATTGATCATGAAGCCAGTTATATTCAACGTTAACATCCCAACTTTAGCTCGTGTCTGCAATTGTTGCATTTAGTTCCCTCTAAACCTGAAGATGGTCCTATGTTTGCGATGATCGTGAAGTCATCACTCTTTTAATAAACGCTCGTTGCCTGTAGAACAGCTATGAAAGTATATCCACCCAACTTTGTTTAAAAGTGTTTCGTCTTGACTTGTATCAATACCGGGGTGATATTAAGGCCGCTGCCCGATCCAAATTAAAAATACAGGTGCTGCCTATGTCACTCACTGCCTTTGGAAAAAATTGGCAGTGTCACCATAAGACGCCTTATAAAATTGTAGTCATATATTGCTCGGCCAGATCGAATAAGAGTCAAGGCTTAACGTGGGAGAGGCTTATCCGTCAAACATGGTGCCATCCATCCTCACACCCATATTCTGCTTCACATCCATTCCTAGTAATTTCATTTTCCCAGCCTAGATAATACGAAGTCAAGCATATATCACAGGGTGGACATAGATGCATACCTCAATGCGCTCATGCTGCACTTTACGCAACTCCATGAGCTGTTCTTTGCTCATATAGCTTTCGTGTTCGACAGCCTTCTTCTTGTGAGCTCCGCTGATGGCCTTCATATCCGCTTCGGGGTCATATGAGTCGTCTGCAGGGGGTAGATATTCGCCTTGCCGTAAGGCTGACATGCGCCTATCATATGACTCCATGTTGTAGTACTTTTCATGTGGAAGCGTGGCTGGCAGGGAGAATATCTTCAGGAGCAGGAGGACGTGTGCTGTAGAGATGGCCTACCTGTATTGTAGTCTTCTACAAAGCGCGAAAATTCCTTCTTCTGCTGATCCTTGGTGATTGTTTCTGGATTGATCTTGCGTTCTTCGACGAGCCATGTATGGAATTCGGGACCTTTTGTAAATATGCTAGATACCATCAGCACTCTGTGAAATGAAGCCCGAGCAAGCAGACGTACTCGATATCCGAGATGATACCATACTTGCCCCACTGGGGCGCACTCCCTCCTGCACCCCGCTTCTTCTAGGGAAAGAGTCTCATATCAATGTCCCACCTAAAAGAGGATATGAAGCCGACCTTCTCCTTTTTCTCTTTCTTTTCACGTTTTTTCTCTTTTCTTCGTTCCCGCTCCTTACTTTTGCTTCTCTTGCCGTCTTTGTCCTTGTCACGACGGCGCTCTTTCCTTGGTCTACCGTCATCACTGGATGAGCCTGATTCTGATTTATCTCGTCTGTGCCGTTCCCTCCTTTCGCCTTTACCCCTTGATCTCGAGCCAGACCTAGACCTAGACCGCGATCTGTCACGCCTTCTGACGTCCCTTGACCGCGACCGCGACCCAGAGCCTCGTCGCCGCTTCCTTGCGGGACTACGACTCCTGCTTCTACTCCTATGTCGGTCTGAATGTGGAGACCTTGACCGTGAACGTCGGTCCCAACGTCGGTCACTGAGTGCATCTCGGTCTGGATGCCGCCTGGCATCAGGCTTACCCCTCTCACGGCCTCCCCTGGTAGGTGAGCGCGACCGTGAATGGCTTCCGTGTCTTTCTCTAGGCATTGTGTGGCGTTGAGACGATATCGACTGTTCACTGGGGATTGGGTGAGCCGATATGTTTGGTTCGGGAGGAAATGGTCAATAGCCTGTCACCTTGTGATCCGGCACGGAGTTTGCTTGTTGGCAGACATCGAGACAAAGAGCGACACTACATCTGAACCTCATAGCGAGCCCAGGTTGAAATCCCATAAACTTGAAGTATGGAAAGCAATTAGTTCAATTTCGCAGAGCCGTTTACTTCACTAATATTATTTTCGAGTGCTTTCGGCAACTTGAAGCTGATGACAAGGCTTCGTTGGACACCAGACAGAGTAGGCTTGTGCGAGAACAGCCAAGTTAAGGTTCAACATATCTGGTGCCAGTATACCTAACGCCGTCCATCAACAACCTTGATCTGCCTCATGCCTTCAAGCCGCAACACGCTTTCGTTTTGTGTATGGAGCATCTAATCCTCCGAGCCCGCAAGCCACCCAAACGAACTCAACGCTTCTTGAAGCGCGCGCCTTCCTGCCACCCTTCATACATAGACCAGGGACGATCATAAGAGACACCGCAATCTGTCCATTTTGCTCTCAGACGCCTGGTCCCTAGGCGTTACGATTTCCTCACCCACCTGCGTGGGTTTATTGTGCAACATCACGAGACAGGGCGTGGCTTCAATCTCGCCCGTTAATTGGCATACAGCCTGATGTCGGGACTCAAATGCCTCATATTCTTAACATTGGTATCGGTACCGGTGTTAATGTGCCTTGACATCTGGGTGCGGTTGACGGTGCTCCAGTGCCCCCATTCAAACCTTAATATGGCTGGTTAAAGCATTGACGCTGTGAGTGTAGTTTCGACTCCTGACCCCAACGATGGACTCGGCCCCCAATACAGATGGCAAAAGGCAACCGACCGGACTTCCTGATTCTCATGTTCCTGAAAAAGGCCATCGAAGGTGGTTAATCCTTACTGGGGCGTAAGGCCTTTTCCATGCATCTCACACTATCAACCGGGCTTACGATTTGTTGGTACAGGTTTATCATTCAGTTCTGTGGTTTTGGGTAAGGATTTTTGTTCTGATTTGGATGACCCCAATAGAACCTCAACTTGCAGGTACACGCTTTCTTATGGTGTCTATCAAGGTAGTGGATCTGCTGGAAAATGTATTTATTTCTCATAGCCATTATTCAGATTATTATACGAGAATCTATATCAAGAACCAATCGGCGTCTGCTATATCGTGAGCGTGGCATGCTTCTTGGCTCACAGTTCTTGAAAACCTTTATCCTAGCTGGATCGGAAGCATCAACGCTTTTCTCATGATAACGGCTGGACTTGTCGTGGGCCGGCTTTACGATCGGGGTCACTTGTACGAGCTAAGCCAGAAAGGCGTAGCCAGCATGCTTATTTTCATTTCACAGCTCCCTTCTACTCCATGGGGGATCCCTTCTCACCGCCGTGTCTCTTTTTATGCTTTCTTTCACAAAACCACACAGTCTCTATCAGGTGAGCTTGGAGTCTCATTGACTAATTCACACCCCTTCAGCTACATTCTTAGGTTCTTCTGTGCCAAGGGTTTGGTGTCGGCTTGGGCGGTGGCATACTTTATGTACCTAGTATGGCCATCCTATCGCACTACTTCCTGGAGCGTCGTGATATGGCGATGGGTATCGTTGCATCTGGCGTGTCTCTCGGTGCTATTGTCCTTCCAATATTATCGAACCACACGATCAATAGCAAGCACATGAGCTTCGCGACTGCTACCCGGATCATTGCAGGCTTGATTTCTGTACTGCTACTCATCGCGTGCGTGTTACTAAGACATCCGCCGCCCCCGCATTGCAATAGTCTGGGGCTCGGCGAGTCGCTGAAAAAGTTGTCTCGGGATTCTGCATATGTTGTAACGACAATTGGGTATGTCGGGTGCATGCACACGACCACCAACCAATTTGATTCATTCTCGACAGGTTGACATTCCATGCAGTTGGGTATTATTT
>JASFDG010000153.1:0-20312 GCA_036937095.1 Phaeolepiota aurea
TTTATATGGGGTCAGACAGCCTGTGACACGTGATACGAGTGGGTTGAAGATGCATTTCGTCCAAATTAAATACTGATAGCAATTACACTGAGATGAACACGAACAACAGAAAAAGATGACATATCTTCAAGCAACAATCATCAATCTGCGTCAACGACTAGACCACCCCGTCCTCTTCGGATTCTATCTTCAAGGCCACCTGCCCCTCCAAATACCTTCTTTTGTTCTTGGCTTAAGAAACTACCAATACCTCCTGATTTTGCTCTGGCTCGTTCATCGGTTTCCAGATCCGCCTTTTCCTTTTCTAGCATTGCAGCGAGCCTTTGCTGCCTGTCTATTGACATCGTGGTGGCGGATGAGGACATCGCGGCTAGGCGGTCTGCTCGTTCTCGGGCTATTCTGTCTGACGATTTTGGCTCTGGCTGAGAATGGTGAGAGGGAGCTGTATAGTCGTTGCGCGGGCGCTTGGGGTATGAGGGCCTATCCTCGTAGCGGGGACTTCTGCTCCTGGATCGTTTATGCAATTGTCCATGCCGCCACTGTGGACTGTTAGAACGAGATCTTGTTGCACGCCTTGCATCATCACCATCAGAGCTTGTGATGCTAGGATCGCTGCGACGAGAAGGACCTGGGCTGGGCCTTCTCTTTGGGGCATCATGCCCGCGTCCCCTATGTTCACTGGTGTAACGTCCCAGGTGGTATTCTGAGTCATCATCTAGGCTCCGAGAGTAACGGCGTCGATACCGAGGAGAGACAGAGCGGAGACGATCCGATGTCCTGTCCAAGGGACTAAGGGATCGGCCGTGATGATCCTTTCGGTGCTTGCGTTCACGTTTCAGTCTCTTTCGTTCTTCCTTTTCCCTCTTCTTATCTTTTTTCGGTTTAATGCCATTCCTTTGCTGCATTTCCCGAAGACGCAGAGGGTTAGTCATCAATGCCTGATATGCGGCCTGTTCCTGCTGCTTGATTGCTAGGAGTGGGTCTTCCCGGATTTTAGCAGCGATATCTCGCGCATTATTGGCATTTTGAACAGCGATGAAGTTCTTGTGAGCTGCACCAATCTGAGGGTATGGCTTCAGCTCATTGTGGGGGTATGGAGTGAATCCTTGCGCACCTTGGCATTTTCATCAGCCGTCAATATCTTATCCACCCGCTTCTTCCCCAGAAGGTAATCCTCCAAGTCATTGGGGTTCTGGCTACTCCCGGTAGCAGGAGTTGCATACATCCATTCAAGTTTCTCTGTGCGTTTCTTGCCAGTTTGCTCTTCTTGAAGGCGTTGTAATTCCTGCAATTGTCGTTCTTCTTCCTTCTCCTTCCGCAGTTGGTCGAGTTTCTTCTTCTCCTCCAGCTGCAAGCCTATGGTCACTCGGGCAGTACATGGTTAATGAGGAAAATGACTCACAGCTTTCTTTTCTTCAAGCCACACCCGCTCCTGGTTTTTCAGAAGGAGCGGATGCCAAGATTTTTTCATGTTCAGATCGCCACCACCCATGTTGAGAGCTTTTGGGGGACAACTATTTGGAGGTTTTGTTGTAAATGGTGGTTCGTTCAGGTACTTGTGGTGGCACTGTTGAGGGCGGTTCAAATTTGTTGATGTGTTGATAGTTGCCACGTGATATTTTACTTGGTCAACTAGACTACAGCTTCACTCCATGTGTTAGCGGCTGTTCAAAGGTTGGCAACTAGAATTGTACGTTGCTCGGCGTGAATGTTCCCAATGCCGTCTCCATCCAACGATGATAGGGAATATGAATATAGGGAGTCAGACACCCTTACCTCTGTGGAAAATGGCGCAACTCCAGCTTCAGCTTCAAATGACGATACTCTGTATGTGGATAATCTTGTATGTCTGCACTGGTTCTTGGTACTGACAATACATTTACGGAAATTAACCAGGCCCACACGCTCTATCTATACACTAACTCGCGGGGAGATCACACGCGGTCTCGCAAATCGTTTCGTGCACTCGAGAACATATATATTCCTCTATCTAGGCATGGCGGCCCTGTCAGTCACCACCGTTGTCCTGAGCTTGACAGATGGTTGCCCTGGCCTCGCTTTTTATATCCTGGAAATTATCATCAACACCTCTATGATACTTGAAGTTGGCGTTCGATTTACAGCCCTTGGCAGGGTACGTTCATTCACACCCTTGGGATATTGATGACGCCCAACGGCCATGAATCTTTCAGCAATTTTGGAAATCACCATTCAATGTCGTCGACCTCATTCTCACAGTGTTCTGTGCGCTAACATTGCTGGTACTTGCGTTTGCGAAATGTGGCACAGGGAGCAAAGAGGAAGAGATTTTCGACACATTGCTTCTTGTTGCCAGAAACGTGCTGCAATTTGGCCGGCTTGCAGCGGTTATGAGACAGTGCGTGCTCAGCAACATTTTTTGTTTCTGGCGGAATTTAATGGTGTCGTTAAGATCTGGGCAATCGATTTTTTCAAGGCCGAAGCCAATTGATATTAATGCTGCGCGTCGGGCTGGGTTTGGCATTGATCTTGACATGGACAGCGAGGAAGAAGATCCAGAATTGAGCCGACCATTGGTGCGCAATCCGGTGCTCTTTGATGACGGGACAGGGACGGCGGAGCATGATGCGATAGGACCAGATATGCCACGTGTCGCACAAGGTATCAGGGATCGTGATGCTGAAGATGTTTGGGCTGAATTGGGTTGAGCGGACTTTTGATACCACATAAAGTTTCTATCCTGCCCAACCCATCGAAGGTGGCGTTCAGGTTGAATGTCAAAAGTAGGATGATAATTTAGTATAGACGATTAATAGTAAGGGGTAACACAGTGATGGCCGGCATGTGGTGCCAAGACTACAGATCAAAGTGGATTACCATGTGAGAGCAATTTTGGGTTCCTATCACTGTCTAATTCCTCTCTCATGTCCTCATCCCATTGGCTTGCCTTTGGGGTGTACATTTCTTCTCACATTCCTTGCCATCTTTTCGTTTCTGTAATAACAAAGTGCCTGTAACACAGCGCTGCCAACAGCTCAATTTGGGCTACTTGGATCCATGTCGTCGATGTTGTCTGGCATGTCTGACCAGGATTCAGCGTCACGAACTTGGTGGTCGTCCTCCAAACGCTCAGCTCCCCATGGCTCCAAGGGATCTCGTGTATATTCCCCAGAAAAAGCATTTTTACCCAAGCCAGCCTCCTCACTCTCCTTCAACTCCTTTGCTTCTGCAATTGGTTTCAAATCCAAGAAACATTACCCTTCCCTGGCCATCGAGGACCCGTCAGTGTTCAATTCTGGTATCATATCACCAGTCTTCAGCGACGTCAGCGCCGATTCTTTGCTCTCTCGTGGGAGCAACAGGCCCTCATCTAAATCTGTTTCTTCGACTCGTTCACCTATCGAGTCTTTCGAGCCGAAAACTCCATCAGATGGCCGTAGGGAAGCCCGCCAATCTCTTTTGACTCTTTCAGACATCGATCCCTTTGCTTCTCGACGAAGGGCTGCTAGTTCCATTACCCCTCCAGACTATAAACACCTTTCCGTAAACTCAGGCACTTCGCTCGGTGACAACCATATGAGATTGAAGAAGGAACCTTTACTTTTGGCTCGCACTTCATACGCCTCGTCATCATCCTTATCACAGCCCGATCCCTCACCCGGTGAAAGTTCAACACCCATGCCAACTCCGATACCGGATCCCATTTTGTTCCGAGAACCCAAACTAAAGAACAAGTCAGTAATCTGAGCCTCTTCGTCGTGGCTCCAATTACTGATACTCATGCCAGAAAATCTGCTCCAAATTTGCATGGAAGGGGTCCCACATACCAGCAAGATATCCTGCAGCCGACTTCTCCTTTTTCAATGATCGACAGAAGTCAATCAAATCATCCTGACCCCCTACCTCCTTCTCGATCGCACATGCGCTCCCGAGGGATGACTGATACTGGAAGTAATCTACGATCAGGCTTCTTTGCCAATGACCGAATACCATCTCGACCAAACACGGGACATCGGCCTTCTTCATCCCACAAAGAACACTCGCCCCGTGTCATTGTTCGCCAAGCTTCTTTTCCTCGCTTAGGTCTTGCGTCTCCGCCAAGCGCGCCACCTACTCATGGCTTACCAGAAACTCCCCGTTCTCCTATCAGTCATGGCCACCAGCTTGCTGACAACGGCGCCTTAGATATTGCTGCCTCGGGCTCTTCGTCCAGCCTTTCGTTTGTTTCCCCTTTACCCCCACACGCGAATGATCAGGCGTCAGCCCCAAGCGGTGTTCAGAAAGTAAAGAAATCCTCAGACCGACCGTCGTCAAGCAGAATGAGCACCAGTCAAGACCAACATTCAATATTACCGGTACTTAGAAAACCCGCCTCACACCAATCTCTCCGCAAACGGGACCCCACGCCACAAGATTCAATATCCCCTCCAGCTGATAGGATAATCCGAAAGGAGCGTTCTTTCAACCGCCCTCAATTGCCTATACCACCCATTCCGAAACTGTCCTCCCTTCCCCCTTCTTCATCCCCTTCATCGGCCATTGAGGGTAGCAACAATCATCACAACACACGGGCGTGGCGGGAGAGCACAAGCAGTTCGTCCACGTCCGGTAGAAAACGATTATTTTCTGGAGCCAGTCTCCGCCGGCCGTCCACCTCACAGTGCACGCCGTCGGACGATACTCAGTCGCTCTTCAGTTTGCGTTCGAAGCGCGGAAGTAAGGCAACTTCCGTCGCTCAACCCTCATCCTTTTGGGATGAGAGTATCCCGAATAAAGGGCCTGAAGATCTACACCAACGGGATGCGACGCGAGTCAATCCTGGTGCTGAGGCGACCGATTTACAAACGGTGTTGGGCTCGACTATGAGAACTGGCGCCTCATCGAGCTCATTGGTAGCAACCGCTTCAAGTATAACCTTGAAGCCCTCGAATTCTTGTGTTGCCTCCCCGTCATCGACATGGTCAAGTGGTTGGCAAAGTAGTCCTCCTTCGCAACCCATTCCACTGGCGGATATGCCAAGCGCTGCCTCTTCTTCCCAGCCACCTCCCACTTTACAAACGAGCGAGACTAGCCTCTCTGAAGTTCAGGATGGCCTCGCCTTAACTTTATCGTCTGAAGCACCTAGTTTGCCACCCCCGCCTCGCCCACGAAAACGGCCAGCGCCAAGTACTCATGCCGAATCCCCTCATACCCCGCCATCTGCATTCCCTCATACCCACAAGCTTTCGAATCCCAAATCAACAGTGGAAAAATTCATACACCGCAAATCCTTGCTAAGAAAGTCATCATTTCTCGACATTGATGATGAAACTGACAAGGACACGGACAACGGAAATCATACAAACAATAGCTTTCTTGATTTTGCTCGGGAATCATTTGATAGTGTTCGTACGTTTGAATGACTTCCACTAATGTTTGTAATTTGGAATACCTTTATAATACCACCTCCGAGCCATTTGATTGTATTTATGTGGAATAGGTTGCAATATTCGTAAAAATGGAAGTAAGCGAAGTACATTAAATTTTAATCCGTCTCATCGGTATGGTATCCAGCACGTCTCATTGCACCAAGACGGTGGCGAGCAGCCCCCAAATCTTTCTCGAGTTTTAGAATTTCAACTTGTTGTTCCATCTCACGCCTCTTGAACTCCAAAACCGCCATATTCTTGAAATCGATATCCTCTTCCTCGCCTTGCCTTGCTGAAATCGCCTTGACTTGCCTTACCAGGGCTTTGCAAGCCTCCGTCACAGCTTTGGCGGCGGCCTCGAGTCGTTCTTGGGTTTTAGACATTAGGTTCGCCTTTACCCTAGAGGCAGCAACAAGTTGTGCAGTGGCAGCAGCAACTTCATTTGATGCCACAATGAGTTGTTCGAGGGAATGGGTTCCTGAAAGTACGCCATCTGCACTCTCGATCAAGAGGTTGGTCGCAAATGCAACAGCCTTGGCGGCCGAGATCAAACCCTCCGTCCACCGATTATTGCGCTTGTAAAACTGTTGGGTTGTGCTTGATCCCTTGCCTTGCGCCACTATTTCTTGCTGCGAATCAGTAGCTGCCTTGATCAATCGAGAAATGGCATTTGTGATGGCCATGGCTGCGGAAAGAATTGAGTCGTGGACTTGCAAGTCGACGGCACTGAAACGGGAGGAATCCCGGGGTCTTGACATAAGCTGTTGTAGGCGCTCAGTAGCCATTTCGATAGCTCTAGCAGCGCTCGACATTTCTTGCTCTACAAGATCCCCAATATCACCACTAGTTCGGGATGCTTTTGCTCCCTTCGGAATAAGACCTTCAACAACTTCTGACAAGCGTGTCAACCCCTCGCGTGCCTGACTATTGTTGCGCATAGCGACCTCTTTTCGTTGGCTAGGTTGCAAAAGATCCAGCCTGTAGGTTTGGAGGTTTTCGAAGAAGCGAAGACCAATATCACCAGCAGATTTTGCGACATTAATGATTCTGTCGGATGCATCGTCATCACTCGCGAGACGAGTGATTCCTTTGGTGTTTACCAACACTTCGGCGAGAGAATGTGCCAACTCGTTGGCGGATTTTATTACTTCGACGTGGTCACCACCAACGTCTCCCCCAAGATATAGATTGTAGATGGTGGCAAACTCGGTTGCATTGTTGATCGCTTTTTCTATCATCGAAAGTGTATATTCTGGGGTGGAGTTAAGATTTCCTGCCTGTGTGGGTGATTCCAACTCATAGATTGCATCATCAACCTTTTGCACGCAAGCTTGTAAAATGGAATCTGCGAGCAAGGTCAGGGTCATGTACAGATAGCTATCAAAGCCTCTACGCACCAATGATCTGGTTTAATTTTTTGCGATTATCCAAGATTAAAGTATCAATCTGGGCATCTGTGGTTTCATCGACAAGGCCTTGATTCTGCACATAATGATGTAAGAAATGGCGGCATATATATAAACAATGCAGTACCTGCTGAGCCTCGGATAATTGTTGGATTGTGCTATCCATGCCTTCCTGCAAAATCATGATCTCTTGGTCTTTGTCCTCTCTCAACCGTTCGAGATCGGTCGAAGCATTATTCAGTTTTGTGAGCAAATCGTCGATCTGAACTTGTTTGGCCTATTCAATAAAGAATTTAATATTTTAACACACATGAGTTGAATGCATGGACATACGCGCAAAGAATCTTCAAGCTCAGAGACCTGTCGGTTGTATCGCGACAGAACGGAGGACACTTCTGAGTTCTTTGACCTTGATAGGTCTTCGGCACGTTCATTGGAGAACGCCAGCTCACGGCGCAGGCGATCCAGGTCTTCTTTATGAGATGATTTTTGCCTGTCGATGTCAAACCGGGCTCGATCGCGTTCCCGCAGCATATCGGCTAGCTCTAGGTTTTTGGCCTTCAAGTCTCGTTCCATACGTTCCATGCGGTCGACAGCCTCTTGGGCCGAATTGGCCTTGAGTTGCATCTGTTTAAACTTGGAGAGCATATCTAGGTGCTCGGTTCGTAGCTGGCTATATAGCTTCGCGAGGGCCTCGTATTTGTTGCGCCATAAAGTGACTTGATCTTGCAATTGTTTGATTAACTCGTCTTTGGAGGATAGCTGAGAGTTGATGTGGGTGGATAAGCCACTTAGCTCAGCCTCTAGGGCCTTCACTCTCTGCACAGATAGGCATGAATATTATCACAAGAACCACATGTGATGGCAAAATGCTTACACGATCATATTGCTCCAAAAGTATCTGGTCACGCTCGTATTGACCTCGCATCGCAAGGATCTCTCTTTCGAGTTCACTTGCTTGTTGCTGAGCAGCATGATTGCTATACATCATTTGTTGTTGCATAAGCTGCTCTTGCGCTAGCCTTTGGTTTTCAGCCTGTTCAAGTTGCCTTCTTTCAAATTCCATCTGTTGCTGATGTTCTAGTTCAAGACGGCGGCGCTCTTCGTCTTCTCGCGCAGTCTGTAGAGCAGCTTGTTGATTCTCATATTCCTTGAGCATTCGCGCTTGTTCATCTATCTCTGCAGAGCTTGGTGAAGGCGCAGTAGGTGGTGGCGGTGGGGATTTGGCTGCAGTCTTAGGACGGGCAGGGAGATCTGGGGCGTCGCCTGTATCCAAAAGATTTGGAGGTTCCTATGAAGTGGTTGAATATAGTTGAAGCACATCGAAGAACACACTAACATGGCCTAGCTTGGGGACATTGATAAGGCCCGTGAGGTACTTGAGATTCGAGCATTCGTAGTAAAATTTGCGAAGATTGTAATGTTGGGATGTGTAGCGCTCGCGCAAAGGTTCCAAGGCGTCCACGTCATTCGTCCCTACGATATTAACTTGTAAACATGATACCAGTTGAAATGAAAACAAATCCACTTCGATACATGGCCCTTAGCATGCTTGTGATAAAGCGATATATGCCCCAGCTCTCTTTGACGAGAGGCACTAGTGAGGAGATGCGACATTCATTGTTCGTGGAGTGCCTGAAGTGGGAAAACACCATCTTCTGAAATGATTCAATCTGGTCCTGCAGTCCCATGAGATCAGAGATTGTTTCATAACTGGTTGCCTATAGTGAATCATACAGCTTATTGGGTGAACTGAGTGTGCTACCTACCCCTCATTAGGATCGTCGATTCCTTTCAGGGTCACATATTCTTCGTATTCGAAAAGGCCATTGAATTCTGGCCTTAATCGATGGAACCTGAGTTTGGCCAGTATGAATTGCACATAGGTTTTGATCAAAGGACCATAACCTGTTAAATAATTATGACATCTGCAAACCCTTCAAATCAGAAACATACCACGCTGGCCATCCGAGCCCACAGTACGTGCACATGTTTCAAGCCATGCCGTCTGTCCGTGGGCCTCTTTGATAGTCTATACGAGGCTTAGAGATCGTGTGCAAGAAAGTATGGGGAAACACACAACGGGGTGTCCCTCCTGCAAAACTTTATGTACAGTAATGAGGGCCTTAAATGTTTGTACTTCATCAGCCAAAATAGGCTGGACTCGGAGGCCACTCCAGAATGAGATGGACGAATGGTAATCCCAAGTGAATACAATGCATTCTGTCGTGGCAATAAGACATAAAATGGATTAATGTCATATACAAGGAACGCACTGCGGACGTGTTTCTGCTTGGGAGCTGTCTCCTCGGGGCTAGTGGCTTTCTTGATGTTCACAACAAGTTCGTGCTCTGCCTTCTCCTTGTCCACTGGCCGAGTTGGATAATGCACCTCTTCATCCATATCGAACCCATTGTCTTGCCTCACCCGATTGCCAAACCTGATAAAATCTAGTGAGCATCTATTCTACAGTTTTAAGAATACGCACATCGTCAAAGAGGAAGAGCGGCAGCAAGGTTGAGAATGGGATTCCAATTCATTATTTCAGAGGCTGCGTAAGTACATAACCATCACGTGCCACATCACTGCCTGTAAGTACCAGATTTAGAGACCCGCACTTTGACCGGTGTTTGTCTCCTGGAGTCGCGCACATGATACGAGGTCGACTGTTTGGTACGTCCCAAACCAAAATCACCATTCAACTTCTACTTCCAAAAAGACCTACACGCGCATTTCGGTTTGGCCGACCCGCGGATCCCAATGTTCCAGCGATTTACAAGCCTCGGCGTGACTCATGGATAACACCCACCATGTTGCTCATCGGCATTATGCCCATCTTCACGTTTGCACTTGGGACGTGGCAGCTTAAGCGCCTCAAGTGGAAAGTGAACCTCATTGATGAATTAGAAGAAAAATTGCAATTGCAGCCATTGTCTTTGCCGCATAAGATCAAGTCTGTTTTATCTCATTCGAGCTCAAATTTTAGTCCTTAATGACGAAGTCTCTCTGTTATTCCAGAATTTACATTTCGCAAAGTTTTGGTTCGAGGGAAATGGGACCATCCTCGTACTATGTTGTTGGGCCCGCGGGTCCGTGAAGGTATTCACGGCGTTCATGTAGTCACTCCTCTCATTCGTGAAGGCGGATCAACCGTGTTGGTCGATCGAGGCTTTGTCTCGAGCGAGTCATCTCACTCTCCAAACCAATCTGAACATGAAGAGGTGGAGATCTTGGGCATGTTGCGAACGTCGCAGACACGGAACAGCTTTACACCAGATAATGAGCCCGATCGTGGTAAATGGTATTGGACTGACGTCGAGGCGATGGCACAGCATGCAGGCGGCGAGAAAGCGGGCGTTCAGCCAGTCTTTATTGAGCAAATTTTCGGTGAGGACTGATCCCTTCCTCTTGGTTGTCACTCACAGTCGACAAGAGGGACATGCAGGAGAAGCAGGGACGAGAATTACAAAAGGAATACCAGTCGGAAGAGAACCCACGGTTGATCTCAGGAACTCTCACCTGTCCTACGTTATAACATGGTATTTTTCCCTTTTCACAAGGAAAATCTATCCTTGATCATCGTTTATAGGTATGCTTTGTCTGGACTGACGGCTTTCATGTTCGCAAAGGTCCTCATGAACAAGAAGAAATCAGCAGGCCGCCGGCTACCTCGCTTCAGTTAGATATAGTAGGGTGGCCGTTGCGAAAAATTCATCGCGATTCCGAGAATTTGGCCGGAAACCAATGCAGATGCAATCGTTGTTGATTTCAATATTAAATTGTCGAGTTGCTAGCTCAACCAGGTCCCATATGTAAACTTTGCAACATCTGTTTGATTCCGTGTCAAAAATTATTTTGAAATTCACGTGACAATGCTCACCGTTTAGCTTAAGAATCGCAGTTGTGCAAGTTTGATCGTTGTGCAGGATAGTTTTATGGAGCACAACGAGCCTTGGGATGTCCCCTCAAACGAACCTGTAATTGCACCAGACACTCCGACATCTACAAGACACCCTCGTATACACTTCCCCAACGATTTCAGCCCATCCCGCCGTCCAGTTGAGAGCTCGCCAAAGGCGTTTCCCTCACCATACAATAATGGTCTGGCCATCAATAGGAGAGGATCGCCCCTCAATCCACAGAAGACTGTTCAAATCCAGGATGTGTGGCGTCACTCGCGGGCTATGGACCCTCAGGATACCAACCTGGAGTCCACAAGGCAATGGAAACATGCACCAGAAGTTGAAAGCCTGAACGCTTACGCTCAAGAACGCCATCTAGAGGCAGGGGTGTTTTCCGACGAATATGATCTATGTAGGTTACCTATGTATCACTTCATGACCCCCATGCTGACTTCCCATAGCCCACGAAGGCAAGCCCCCTGGAGGCTACATTCGGAGACAATATTCACACCCCTTGCACTTATAGATCCTAGGATTATTCAATCAGTCCAGCATGCCCTAAAAATGAAGGCTCGTCGCGAGGCACGTCTCAAAAGGGATCAACCTGGTTCATCTAACACCTTCTCTGATAATGCATCCCCGTCCTCATTATCGACATCGTCGCCCCCCAGAAGACACTTGCTCCCTTTATCTCCTCCACCTTCTCCTACACCTCCCCGCAAGTCGAGCAATAGCACGGTATCGGACATAGACTTCAGCCCATCCACCAGCGTAGCTTTTTCCCCCAACTCTCACCCTGTTCCTTCATCATCCAACAACGGAGTGTCACTTGACTGGACTGGCTCTTCATCGGATGACGAGAAGCATCCTGCACGATGGATGTTGTCAAGAAACAAGTGGAAGGACAAGGATAAACTCATTCCCCTTGCAGTTTTAGTTAATCAGCAGGAACAAATCCATAAAGGTCTGGTGTCATTCCCCGATTAGAGACGAACGAGGATTTATCCTGCCTTAATTAGAGAAACTGCGGAGAATTAAATCGATTGCAACACCGCAAACGCTCCGAAAGGTTTCCATTACGATTCAACAGCTCGAACGGCGCTACAAAGTTTATTCATCATCACCTTCACAACCATTCAACTTGTGTAAAGTCGCACAGTGGTATGGGTCACAAGATGAGCAGGCGAGGAACGCGCTTGAAAAAGCGGAACCTTTGACATGGCTGAAGCACTTGGATAAACGAGCAAGCAAACCTAGGCGACTTCCCTGGCATTTGTCTGCGTTAATTATGGAACAGTACTTGCAAACCCAAATCCATCCCCCGGAGTTGATGGATACCATCCCTACGCATGATCCTTCCCAAACTCCCTTCCAACCTAGCCATTGTATTGAACCAGACATCGGGGAACCAAGCAAGATTACTACCAGTCCTGAAGAAGTGCTATCATCGGAAATACATTCGCCGCCGCCTGAGGACTCCTCTCCGGTTGCCACTCGCGATGACATGCAATATACCAGTGACGCAGGCCTGTACAATCACCCGGACGCTGTAGCGCAGTTATCTCCCGCAGTAGAAGACGATGGCAGCGACGGTAATGCCATGTTTGACTATGGTGTTGAAGTCATCGTGTCTCAAGATACGTCAGACGACAACTTGCCATTGAAGTTTAGTATATCTTCGTCGGGGAAATCTAATCCGTCTGGGTCTGGCCTGTCCCCTCTGCAATCGATCCATTCCTCAAACGCCCAACTTATACCTCGCAGAATACGGGGCTCCTTACCAGCAAACACTCACACATCTATCAAGTCTACGCACGGAGACGAAGAGGCTCTTCGCCGCGAGTATGGAACAAAAGCTGTGTAAGATTGAATGCTATTTTTGGCCTCATTTTCTCAATTTGTCTTTTCAGTCTGTTAGAAGAGATTGTTCTACACAATCATAGAATCCGCCAGATATTGAACCGTATATCAGCGGGTGTTAAAGAGTACGACATGGCACAGACAAACGCGTTTCGGTCCCTTGCATTCCCTCATCCCGGTCTGCCTCGAGAGCTGGTAGAAGCATTTGGTCACGATCCTGCTGCAGTAGTCGGTGCCACCCGTCGTCTGCAGGGCTGGAAAGCGGTCGAAGATATACACCTTCGGATAGCCCGGCAGCGCAAAATCTTTAACTCCTTTCTCTCCCAACGTTCCTGCCATGCTATATCTGGAAGCGCACTTGAAGATCCAGTGATGAAATTAAATGATGCGTTAGGGGTTCTAGAAACCCAGAAGGACTCAATTGCCTCGAGGACTCAAGAGGTCAATGAGCTTCTGAAAATCGTCGATGAATTGCAGGACTCTGTAAAGAAGGACTACAACACCACACTTTCCTGCACATCCGTTGCATACCCCGAGGTACGCGACTCTTCATGACTCTTTCCTGGCTTTTTCCCCTCATGACGTTGCCAGCTTTCCCACATAATTGCCCTGGAAGAAACCTATAGAGATCAATACCAACAATTCTGGGAGCTAGCCATGGATTTTCTCACATTTGTGCTTGATACCGTCACTCCTTTCTGGAGAACATACGGGAAAAGGATCGGAGAAGACTTTCGCGACTTCCTCATCATACCATTATACCGCAACGAGTTTACAGGGGAGACTAAACGCTACAGAATCACGACCTTCCCGAAACGATCCTTGCGACATTGGATAGGGCTGCTTATCTTTTCCCTGCTTTCGGTCACTGTCAACATCCTGCAAGCGAGAGCGGCTATGTCCTCCTCGCTCCATTGCCAATTACGTTGGATTCCTTATGATGGTGTTCGTTACACCATCTTGCCTTTCTTTTTGCTAGGAATACTCCTCCAATGGGTAGCTGTTATCCTTGAATCCTCCGTCGTTTTAATGCAGATTGGTGTAACAGCGTGGTGGCTTGGATGGTCGGTCAAGATTTTTTCATAGTGGTTCATCCAGCAATAGTTAACATTATGTATATATATTTGTGTGCGTGCTAGACAGCGGAGAAAGTATTTCTTGACTATGTAACTGGATCTGCATGAGGACGCGAAAGAGTGTGACTTGATGCAAGGTCAGTGTGCGCCTTGCCAGATTCGACGCACGGGCGACAAAAACCTTGTGCGTCATCAAAATCGATGTTACCATCATAGAAAAACCACTCACGTCCACCTAATATCAGAGGTACATCACTTTCCTTGCAGGATTTACAAAGTATTGGGACACTAGGCACTACAGAACGTCGGGAGGCCTTAGCTTTGGGTTCTCCAATTGGCAGTTTCTCTTTCTGAGTGGGCTTACGCCGAACGTCACTTCGCCTTTGTCGCGATGCACGGGAAGCAGAAGTCGGCCCTTGTTTCAGTGTTTTCATATTGAAGTGAAGCATAGAGGACTAGTTAGGTGTGTAAGCATGTGACAGATAACAATAAATGAGGTTCACACCATCTGTAATTGAGAAAGCAAGGAGCCTGAGGGTTGCCTGTGCCCAAGGAAAACACGCGGAACGGGTTTCTGTTGAGGACTGAATAAGGAGCAAGAAGGAAAGCTGCGTGGAAAGTACCAAGGATTTGAACATGGCCTGATTACCGGCCATCTTCGCCTCTCCACCTATCCATCGCGCTATCGTATCACATATCGCTAACGACGGGTCAATTAGGTCCAATTTCACTGCTTTAATTGGAGTCAGAGGTAATGTAGCTTGGTCCCCATGTATGAATGGCACGGTCGTCGTCAATACCATAATGTTACCGCCGATGCTATTCTGCTTCTTTTCCCAAACAGCGGGTCCCCGAGGCAGGATCCACCGTTCTGTTGGAGATTCTTTGAATTCAATCACGATATCAAACTCTTTGACAGGGAGGAGAGATGGAATTCGATTATAAGGTTCAGGTGCAGCGGCAAGGTTTGGCTGGCTTGATACGTTGAGATTCTCAACGGAAGCCAGAGACTGTATCAGAAGACCCAAAGTCTTGAGTTGATCTGGACTCGCTCTCCCAGCAGCGGCCAATTGAAGAAGGTTTGCAAGAATGGGATTAGACGATGCAGCGGAGTTGACTTGATGTATGAGGGCAGGTGTTACCGATGTTGTCGCGTTGAGGGAGGAAAGAAGAGGATTGGGAGGTGGTTCTGCGTGACCTGAAACTCCTAGAGCAGGAGGGTTGCCTCCGGCTTCCTGAGATGACGAGGGGGTTGACTGCCAGGCAGTCGGGGAGGTCTGTGAATAAGAAAAGGTTGCCGAAGAAGGAAGATAATGAACTTCATAAAAGACCGTCTGCGAGAATATATGAGGCCCGATTTCTAAACTGCATCGTCCTCGGTTTTGTATCGTATGAGGAGGTGGAGCAGGGACAGGATCGGCACCCTTTCCACTGCGTGATTTACTCGAGAATTTGGGAAAGGCTCGCAAGAGCCAGTGCTCCCTTGCTATCGTGATATAAGAAAACAACACAAGGGATAGGAGATATCACGAACACTGGCGAAGCGAGGAGACAATCACATAGCTTTCATATATTGAGTATGCAGCTGCATAGACAAACACGTTTGAACCTTCTTACCTTTCAGAAATTTCGTTGAGGGGTAGTTCTGGGTCGTTTGAATCTTGCTCCCATCCAGGCTTCTCCCCGACAGGAAGACGCATCCTTGGAAAGCGCGAATATGCGCCGCATTCTAGGCGGCACGCGGGAACAGGGGTACTGCTTATTTGGCTGTGTTGTTCATGGACCTCCAGACTGGTTCTCATTTTCAAACGCGCTTGTCCGTTGATCTGAATAAAATGACAAGCCGAGTCCGTAAGTCTTGCTTTCCTCAGAACATAATCGACATCTAACCGGAAAACTTCAGAGAAAGGAGGAACCTTGTTCAAACCAGTTGTCAAGTCAAGGCCAAGAACGACGAGCGCTTCTCGGCAGGTCTCCATCTTAACCGACTTCCAAAGTCCACCTCTCGGTGGTGTATCGTACCCAGAAGTTGCCATTGATCTCATACAACCTCCCCCTCCTTCATCATGCATCTCCAAGAACGTACCTCAAATAACAGACCTGACAAGTCCCCAAGTGAACAGCAAGATACCAAGCCCTTCAACAGGTCTTCCTATTAATGTCCCTTCCCGCTCCCCAAGCCTGCAGACTCAGAACATCAACCCTGTACTAGCTATATATCCACAACGAAACTCTGCCATTGATGCGATTACCATTCTTGCGGAGCACGAACCAAACGAGTCTTTACCTTCAGAACCAGACCCTTCAGGCTCATCAACAAATGTGATCTGCCCACTCCCTTCAGCCTCAGAATTCCTCGTTCATCCCCGACGCGTCGCCATAAACCCATCTACCTTGCAGGAAGCTCCAGGGGTAACGGCAGACACGAATGAATGCCCATTATTGACCAATTCTGATGAGAGCATGGCAGTGTCTGACGACAAATTCTCGAAAATTAAAAAAAGAAGAGTCAACAGGAATTCCCCCACAAGCGACGAAGGCCAACCTGCCGCAAAAATACAGCGAGCCTCATCTAGCACTTCTCGCTCCCGTCGATCACGTGCGCCTTCCCTCCCACCCTACGATACAACGGCGGATCCTGGAGAAGAAATCGACCCAACGGTGATCACGATGGCCACTTTATGCAGCGATACTGGGCAAGGTCGAGTGAGCAGTAAGGCAGCCGAAATTTTGAGCAATCACGCTGCATGGAAACTTAAAAATCGAGAAAAACGAGCCCGGATGAAATCGGTTATGGAGGCGAAGAAATATGGTCGAGAGGAAATCGGCGATGCCGAAGGGAACGCCAACAAACCCACCGAAGAGCAGCCCGCGGATGACGAAACGACGCCACTTAAACCCACGGGCGATGACAGTGGTAACGGCTTTGACTACAATGAAGATATGATGACCAGCAGGTTCAACGTCCAAGTACGCATTGGACCTAACGGGGAAACCGTCATCGACGAAGAATCGCTTGTCGTGGACCGCGTCCAGGCCGAAGACACAGACGAGTATACGCATGTTGTCGAATCCGACAATACCAAGTTTGTAAACTCTGGCAGTTACGGGAGACGTTATCGAGGGTCGCGATGGAGTGCCGAAGAAACTGAGCTTTTTTATGATGTATTTTGTTTCCTTTTTGTTTTGTCACCGCTCTCATATACTCAATGTGGCCCAGGCGCTCTCCCAGTATGGCGAAAATTACGAACTCATTGCCTACGTACTCCCAGGGCGCGATCGAAAGTCGTGCAAAAACAAATTCAAAATCGAGGATAAACGAAACCACGCCAGGATAAACTATTGTTTAAATAACAGTATCCCAGTTGGTATGTCTAGGGTGCAGTGTATCACCCGCATTGTACTAATCCCTCTTCCAGACATGAAAACCCTTTCGCGCATGACCGGCAAGGATTTCTCAGGGCCTACTCCCGAAATACGAGTGCCTACACCCCCACTCATTCAGGTAGAACATCCTTCACCTGTTGATGAGCCCCTTTCTGTGCAGAACGTCACTCTCAAACGCAGCCGCAGTAGGCCTTCAGCGGCGAATGATGATGTATTGATATTGGGAGATATTGACCAAGATATCTAAACTTTATAAATTGCACTAATCCTTGTGAGCATCCTTTTTGACCCGCCACAAAGCCTGATACCAAATTATCATTACCTCTTCCCCACCAATCATCAGCCCCAGGCGTTGTTATGACGTCATGTGATGATGTCACTTTGTATTCAATTTAATACTGCCAACTCTACTACCTTTCCTACAAAGTCTGCAATGACAACCCCACTTAAAGTCGTTATCTGTGGTGCAGGCTTCTTAGGTCAGTTCCATCTCGACAAGCTAAGATAGCTTCTCACATTCTCCAGGATCGCACATTGCAAAGGCAATAGCCACTTCAAACCCATCATCTCTTGTTCTTCGACAAATACAACTATCATCACGCAATCCCACGTTTCTACATGAATCGCTGGTCTCTGGTCTCCCCAAAGCCAGTTTTCTGCCATCTGTCTCGCTTGATATCACAAAGCCGGAGATGCTACCCAATGCCTTCAAATCGGCGAGCGTCGTTGTTTCTTTGGTGGGACTTATACATGGTTCCCCACAGGACTTCGACAAGATTCAATGGAAAGGAGCTGAAAATGTAGCGCAAGCTGCACGCAATGCTGGGGCAAAGCTCATTCATATCAGTGCCATCGGTGCTAATCCCAATAGCAAAATACCCTATGTTAGGACCAAGGCATTAGCAGAAAAGTCGGTTCTCGATATAAGCCCAAATGCTACCATCATTCGTCCCAGTCTCGTATTTGGCCCCGAAGACGATTTCTTTAATGTGCGTTTCCAATAACTGAGTTTCTATGTCGCTCACCGCGTGCAGCGGTTTTCTCGATTGAGTCGAATTCTCCCATTCTTGCCGGTGTTTGGAGGGGGTCAATCGCGCTTTCAGCCTGTCTATGTTGATGACATCGCGCGAGCGGTTGAAATCATGTGCAGGAACGATCCAAACGTCGAACAATGGGTCGGTGGCAAGGTTATCGAAGCTGGTGGTCCAGAAAGTATACACGGCTCTTACTTTTCGAGATTATTCTGAATGTCTTCGCAAAGTTTTCACCTATCGCGAACTCATGGAACTCGTCTTGCGATATAACCACCGTTATCGACCAATCTTGTCTCTCCCCTTCGCCATTGGGAAAATACAGGGCTTTCTTTTTGAGAAGTTGCCAAAAAACCTCTTCACAGTGACTCGTGGACAGGTGAGTAATATTTTGAACGTGCCGCTTTATCTATATTGCCCCTCAGGTCGCACAACTTGAAGCAGACAACATCGTTAGTGACCCTCTCTCCGAGAATCATGTATCGTTGGAACGATTCCTAGCTCGGTTTTCCACTGGACCCCTCTCGTCTGTTCACGACATACTCCCAACATATTTGAATAGGTAAATTAGCTTACCCCCAAAGAAATGAGATCTGCCGGAGTTAATCGGCTCTAAACACTGATGTCAGACCCGATGATTCCGAGAGTCAAAGCTAAAGTTATTAGCTATCTATAACATTCTTGCCGAGTTCACATATGGCACACCACCCCGAGCCGTGTGATACCTCTGCCTTGAGGCCCTTCGTAATCTTATTAATGCTCGACCGGCCAGACGAGTTACCAGTCTTGCTTCCATTCAAACAGCTCATCGGACAATGAGGGGATCCAGCGAACAAACACCCCCTTCAGCCCCCAGAAACCCATCTCTACACGAGCCACATTCTGATAGATTCACCCGAAGAGAAAAATGGTCTATTGTCACATTGACGGCGCTTGCAGGGCTCTTCAGGTAGTACCGCATCAAACAATGAGGATCACCATTGGCGTCGGCTGACCACAACCCCCTGCTGTATAGCCCCTTGACCGCCAATATATATTTCCCTGCCATACCTACGATAGCGCGAGCCTTCAACAAATCAACGGAATTGATCAATTTGACGGTAACAGCGCCAACATAGGCGTCCCAGTTCAACTGGCTGATTTAGCATAGGTTACAATGTACATGGTCCTCCAAGGAATTGGTGTGTGGCTTGCTGTTAATATTGACCAGTTTTAACCAGCGATACATCATTTACAGCACCCATGGTTTGGGGAACTCTTTCCGATTTCATCGGCCGAAGACCGATTTCCGCAGTCTGCCTATGTATCCTATCGCTGTCCTGTGTGGGATTGGCGCTTGTACCAACGTCGGGCTATTGGCTGTTAATGCTCCTGCGCTGCCTGCAGGCTGCAGGTTCCGCCAGTACAATAGCAATCGGTGAGGCTAGATCAAGATGTCCTGTGTGAGTCGTTCTCATCTCATTATAGGGTCTGGTGTCATTGGTGATATCTCGACACGCGAGGAAAGGGGGGGTTTCTTCGGGATTTTCATTTTAGGCCCTATGGTAAATTCTGTTGTCCTGAACTTATTAAAATATCTTGAACATGTATAGGTTGGGCCAGCAATTGGACCTATAATTGGTGGCGCCTTGGCCGACAAACTCGGTTGGAGGTTAGATTTTTAGTGGGCTTGTAATCGGTCCTCTCAACCTCCTATTTGCAACAGGGCAATATTTTGGTTCCTCTGTATCGCATCTTCGGCATGCTTAATTACCTTGATCTTGTAGGTTTTTAACGTGGCAACACTTCATCGCGACGATGCTGATTCCCTCATAGATTTATGCCCGAGACGCTGCCTACGCTTTCGGGCAGTAAGCGAATGGTATACCGACCAATCTTCCCAGTCATCGGATCTCGGGTGCAAACTCCCTTGCCCCCAATCTCGAGCTCTTCCAGGGCATCCCGAAACCCTTTTCTGCTCTTTACCCACCTTGATATCCTCGTCCTGCTTGCAATTAATGCCCTCATTTGTGCCGTATTTTACGGGGTTACAGCATCAACTTCAACGTTGTTTGAACAGGCGTATCCGTTCCTCAACGAGACAACCATCGGATTATGCTTCTTGGCCATGGGTGGCGGAATGATTATTGGGAGCACAGCCACGGGAAAAATGCTAGATTGGGAGTTCCAGACTATCAAGGAGCAAGAAGCAAAAAGGAATACAAAGCCCGCAACTCCAACCGAAAAGGAGCCTGAAGGTTGCGATCCTTCAAGACATGGGAAT
>JASFDG010000153.1:30679-40940 GCA_036937095.1 Phaeolepiota aurea
TGGTTCCTCATCATGCTTGGTGACGACGAAGACGTTTTCGATAGTGTGACTTGGGAGTCTCCCTCCCCCGTGCACGAAATTACAAATGCCTCTAGCTCTGGACCTGGATTTAGGCAAAGCACAGCCGACACCCATGACGACCCTCTCGAACCCAAGTGGGAAGGATACCTTCTCACCTCTGTGAAGGATCCCGTCAAGGAATTAGCAGAAACAAAAGATGCCTACGTTTCATACCTTGTTTCAGCAAAGGTTGGAGGCCTGCATATAGCAGCCACCAAACGCTGAACTTCCTCTATAGACAAGCCTGCCCATATTTTCAACTCCTAATCCCTCATCTCGTCGCCGATTCCAGGACTTTGTCTTTCTAAGAGAACATCTTGTACGCGACTTTCCTGCATGTGTCGTTCCTGCACTTCCAGACAAGCATCGCCTTGGTGTGTTGACATTGCACTGCGCACTCGCTGGTGTATATACTAATTGCCATAACAGAATATATAACTGGAGACAGATTCAGTCCCGAATTTATGGAGCGTCGTCGTCTCGAGTATGATTGAAGCCCCTTGACTTAACTTTCTCAACTCATTAAAGGTCCTCTAGTCTCCACCGGTTCCTCCAACGATTGTCACGGCACCCAACGTTGCAGCGCAGCACTCTTGTACGAGCGTTTTTTGAGTCAACAGAATGGGTGAGATAGCCAACATCTCTTTATGCACTTCTGGTCTTACTTCCTCCAGCATGTTCATATGCATCAGCATATTGCCCATCCACCCGGCCCAGAGCCTTTTCCAGGCATCATCGACAATATCTCAGACACTCTCTTAAATGCTTTCTCCCGCGTTCGCAAACCAGATGAACGATTCCTGAGTATGCGCGAGAACGTCGATAAATTTGAGGAGGGTTTGGTGTTGTTCGAACGCCTTTACAATCGTGTCAGGAACAGATCAAGCGGTAAGTCTCTTTACATCATACCCTCTCTCAATTTGTTGTGGTTGGTCTGAGGCTAAATGAGATGGAAATCCTGAATCCGCCGAAGATCTCACGGCGGATTATCACGACCTCGCAGTAGCTGTGCAAGGGTTAGGATTCCTCGAGTCAGGCATCACCGATCCATTGAACCATTTTTCAAATACATTGCTTGAATTTTCTGCACTTTTGCGGCATTTGGCAAGTCTTATACTTATGTGCTCATATACTGACTGACACGTCAATGCAGACTCAGACAACAACCGATCCTCTCCTCGTTCACCTCCACTCCCTGTTAACTTATTCCCATGCTAATCGCGCCGTTCTCAAACTTCGCGACCAAAAACAATTGGACTTCGAGGAACTTTCCGACTATCTATCTGGGATAACTGCAGAACGAGATCGCCTAGCTGCCATCATCAGTGGCCATGCAGGCAGCACTGGACTAGGCCTTGGCGCCTATTTAAAGGACCGTGTAGACGCTATCCGAGGAGCGGATGATGACAGAAGTCGAGTCGAGAAAATGCGTAAATTGGACATTAAAATCAAAGAGGTATGCAATGCTACTCCCTCCGCCCTAGTGATTAACCAGTTTGTAGTTACAAGATGCTGTTACTACGGCCCACGAAACCTCTGATGCGTTTAGCGACGAAACCTTACGAGAACAGGCGGTCTTCCAATTCGCCAAAGAAGCAGAGATGAAGGAAATGCTCGGCAACCTTGCTGATGGTCAGATTGAATTTTATAAAACAGTAAGTCTCGAAATATTCTCGCAACCTCGATTTCCTGACCGCCCTGCGATAGGCAATGGAAGAGTGGGACCGTATCATACCAGTCATCCAGCGCATACGCGTGGATGTTTAATCTAAGCTTGACAATCCGTCATTGTTATCAACATCTTTTTCGGTCTCTTGCATTGTATCATAGCATTTAACTACCTTAATCACGACGTTTTAGCATCTGCTGCAAGTTTGTCTTTTTTTGCTGCTTCACGTTCGCGCTGCAACTTTTCACCCGACTCCTGAACGGCAAGAGAAAGCTTGATCCCTGATTTGAGAATTGATGGCACCAATAAACGGACTTGGATACACACGTTAACAACACCGGTGTTGACGACGCGTATCATATACAATTCTGCCTCTCCCGCTGTACCAGATGTTGTGTGCTGAGTTTCGGCGGGGATCCACGGCGGTAAATCCTTACACGAATGAGACCTCAGAATGCAAAATAACCTGTACAGCTGTGACATACATCGGGGCCGCTAACGGTTGGTGCGGCATTGTCTTTGAGCTCTAGCACCACTGCGAACGATATGTCGTCTAGCATCTCATCGATGAATTTCATCTATATCTAGTAGGTAGAGAAGTTGAGATTACCACCAAGGTTCAATTGCCCCAGCTGGGCCTCAATCATATTCAGCTTGATGAGGAAGGAGCGAAAATATTGCACCAGCGAAGCAGCTGTCATACCGTCCTCGACACTTCTCATGTTTAGCAGACAAGTGTGCACCGTAATGAAGAAGTATCACCTAGTTTCCTTGTTGAACGGTTCAACCTGGATCATATTCTCGACTGAGAACAAAAACCGTTCCAGGGGGACTTGTTCCTTATCCTTGATGACGATGACGACTTTATCAACATTTCCCTAAACGTGTGGATAGGCGTGGTGACATTGCACTGGAAGCCATTTTGCGTACATGAAGTAATTCATCCCCAACGGCTTTGACGGCACCAGAAATATAGTCATTGAGGGCGGGGTGGCGCGATTGGAACACGGGTGTGTCGTATTTTTTCCGCCGAATAAACAAGTCTGGAGGGTAGATCTGCCTCACATAGAGAATTGTATGGATCGCGACTTCGACTTGGCACTAATTGAATTACCAGATACCAAGTGTAGCGGAAAGACGCACTGAATTCCGTGATAGCACAGATGGTCTCTTGAGAATATGTAAAGTTAAATCCAGGAGAGATTGGTTAAGCTTACGATTGAAGCTTAGTGGTTGGACACTCATGTCCTTAATAATAGTAGCCAGTACTGGCTACGTAGTGGTCGCAAACCCGATCAAAATTAAAAGCGTGACTAGTGAGCATACCTGGCTGAGGCCTTGAGGTCTACTTGCGTTCCTAAAAGAAAAGAGTGCGGGGAAAGCAACTGAAGAGTCCCTATTATATGCTACACATCTATACGGTACAGTCTACATTTGGCCAAAGGAGCGATCTTTATGGTGATCGGACCAATCAGTCTATTTCCACCCCCACCTATCTGGCCTCCGTGCAGTCGTTGTCCGAAGGTAATCGCTGTGTCCAGCTGGTGTAGGGTTATATACTTGGGCAGAACCTGGAGAGCAGGAACGTGAGCTCAAGCCTAGATTGCGCAGCGAATATATTAGACTTGCCAATCGTATTTCACCATATCATCTGCGTTGACGATTGCAGAAGAAATGAAAGACCGAGCTTCGACCCATACCCACACTTTTAATAATGCTCCAAGATTGCTTGAGGGAAGATTCTTTGTCATTGTCTCCCTTGTCGCCATCTGTCCACCTAGCTGCCTCAAAATCGGCAATGCGCTCGCAAACAAATCCAACCCCGGGTCTAGTTGCCTGCCAATTCCTTCCAAAAGTAAGATCGAGATGACAGTATTGATGAAGTCGCCCTCCATTTTAACGTGGTGCACCCGTACCGACCTGAGTACGTCCGTGAGGAGATCCGAGATTTTGATCTGTCCAAGGGAGAAGGTCTTCCGCTTCACGCTGAGCACGAGATGCTGCATTTTGAGGGCGAATGTCTCTGTGTCGATGGCGAGTTCTGGGGATCGCGAGCGTTCTATCATTAACTGGCCTGTGCGATATCCATCGAATTCTGCGACTGCGCGGAAGAGGTCAAGGAAATTGCGCCTATTGGTGGCATCAAGAGTCGTCACAAGGCCTGCGTCGATGAAAACAATTTCAGGAACATATCCAGCTCGATGCAATTTATTTAGCTCGGCGTGCCATGCCTGGGGAGAATTGATGGCAGAGCGTAGAGTTGTGACAATTTGGTCGGTTTCGGAATAATCGACGGGTACGGAGGATGCAATGTGGCCATTCTGATCAGTCTTTTGGATGTGAAAGATCTGGTTATGGACGTTTTCTAATAATATTCGTGTTGTGAGGGGTTTCGTGAATTTGATCAAAATATTTCCTGGATGAAGATCCGCATGCACAAAGTTGTCGAGAAGTAACATATTCTTTGAGCGGAGAATGAGCAAACGAGAAGCTTAAAAGCACTAAATGGGCTCACCAAGAAGGCGTCCAGTCCAACTGTTGCAACCTCATCGTCATATGGCCCACCTCCATTTTGTAAAAAAGCCTCCAGAGGCAGCGCATTCTGATATTCCTCTACCAAGATGTCCTTAGTAGACCAGACCTTTAATGGCCTAGGAAACGTCACTGGCACCTTCCTGGATGCAAAGTTGTTTTCAAACATCAATAAATTGTCCGCTTCATTCCTCAAGTCTAATTGCTGATGCATCATAGAGCCGAATACTTGAACTTCTTCTGGCAATGACAACCACTGCATACCAGGGAGTATTGACATGCAATGTGCAAAGAAAGACATAATGGAAAGGTCGCGTGAGATCATTTTGTCAACATGTGGGTGAAGAATTTTGATTGCGACGGCTGTTGTAGGCACAGACGGAAGCGGGTCTTGGAGGATAGCAGGCGCAATAGCTGATTTCCGCTTCTTGCGGGAGCGTCTGGGCCCAAGGTATGAAGGGGGGATAAGATCGTGCTTCAGTTTGGCGCGATATACCTAACGAACACTTGAGTTGCATTCTTCATGTATGAAGAGCAGTAAATGACCTGTGCAATGGCTCCTGTTCCAATGGGAATCTCTTCAAAATCCTCGAAGACATCCTCAAACGGTCGCTGAAATACATGCTCAATGACGTTCCTTGTGTGAGATAAAGGGTGAGGTGTGCCCTGCGAGTGTAGTGAACCAAGGCGTTCGCACAGAAGAGCTGGGAATAGATCAGCACGGGAGCCTGCCCATTGGGCAAGCTATTGATGATCAGTGCCAAGAAAGAAAGGCGAATTCCTAGCACATACCTTTATGAAGGTGGGACCAGCTTTCGCCATCTGGCGTACGAGAAAACCATACCACCACACTGCACCCCATTTGTCACCCTTGTACCGCTTTTCAGGTCTGCCTATGATCAACATGGGGCTGGAAACGATAACGGGTATGAAGAGCGCAAAGAGGAAGACGAATCGTTTGGCGGTGAGAATGGGTTGCCATATATGAGTATGTAGAATGCCCAAGATGCGGGAAGAGATTGTGAGGTTTGCTTCTGACGGAGAGAAAATGGTGGGTTTGATTTGCTTCGGAGCTGGGCATGGGATGAGGGTGGGCGAGGAGAATACAGATGGGAAGGGGGCTTTTGGTCTTGGCGAAAAACATAGGATGAGGCCGCCTGCAAGGGGGACGAGCCAAAAAGCCGTCCGGCGCAGGGAGACTCGCGAAACCGGGGTACGCGTAAAGAAGGAATGGGTAGAATGGTGCGCCCAGTTGGACCCATACCGAACACGAGGGGCAAACAAAAGACGCCTGGGAAGAGCCGAGAAGCGACTCGCAGCCATCATGTCGACGGGAACAACGACGACATGCAATAAAGCAGGAGGCAAACTCTCCGAAATATCATATGACGTCAATCACCTATATATGGAAACCCTCTGCATTTCTTGTTGCCACAGAAAATTTACATTGGCGTACTCGACCCCCCCCGGGGGGTAGTAGCGTATTAGCGACTCGTGTAGCTCAATTGTTCTCATTCCTTTCCCCCCGTGCCACGTTCGCTGATTATGCGTTATCAAGTTATTTTCTATCTATTCCCGCCAGGCAGAAGTCCTGAGCTTAAAATTTCTGATGGAAAACTTTCTGTTCTCTACATTCAACCAATTTCCCGAGATTGTGGTGAGTGGAATTAGCTCGGGGTTTACTGCGCGCCTCCTTGCTGCTCTGGATGGATTTTTCTAAGAGGGTTAGAAAGCCCCAAGGTGAAATTACTGTTAACACAATGGCAGGATAAGCCAATCGTGCCACGGTGATTCTCAGGGCCGACGTAATGGAGAGCCTGATGATGTTGACATTTGTTAGGAATTTCGTCAGCATGTATTCCCGATCTTGAGTGAAACTTATCCTGACCATAAACACTATCGGTGTCTGCGTCCCCGCCTTTGCAGTTTCTACTGCTGTCGCGGTCTATGGCCAGCCCGTATGCATTCGTTACTCTTGTATCATCAGACTCGTATCTTCCTGGCGCCCTTGCTCTTGCTGCCGCTCTCAAGGATGTCCATCCATCACCACCAGTGGAACCGGAGGTTGATTTTCAAACTGTTTGTCTTGTCACTCCGGAAACAACCCAAGTTTCCACCATCAAACGCTTGCGAAAGACGTTTGATCTCGTCATTGGTGTCGAGGTTCTTGAAGGGGAGAGCGATAAAAACCTAAAGCTTCTTGGTGAGTATGGTGGTTACTTGCTTGATCTACCTTGTAGACGCCATGGAAACCACTCTATCCGTTTCATGCGCATATATGCATGTATCCTTCCCAGGATATCCATATAAGCTAGATATTCTCCTTGACCACGAACTTGTGCAAAATCTATGCTGATTCTTACTCTTCTTAGGTCGCCCTGATCTTAATACTGTCCTTACAAAGTTGCATGTCTTTCGCTTAACTCAGTTCTCCAAAATTATTTTCCTGGACGCCGACGTCCTTCCTATTCGACCTCTTTCGCATCTTTTCAAGATTTCTCATGAATTTTCAGCCGTTCCCGACGTTGGCTGGCCAGATATCTTCAATTCTGGAGTCCTTGTTCTCTCTCCTGGGGAAGACAAATTTCGGCAACTTAATGAACTCCTCAAGACACATGGATCTTGGGACGGTGGTGATCAGGGGATATTGAATGAATGGCGTGGCGGGGATTGGAACAGGTTGAGTTTCACCTACAATACCACGCCGACTGCAGCATATACGTCAGTTATCTCTATTACATCTACAGCAGTGACTAAATCATAATGCTCCTTAGGTACGCTCCCGCCTACGAAAGATATGGGTCGCAAATATCTGCCATCCATTTCATTGGCTCAAACAAGCCCTGGAATTCTTTAGTTTATCGCACGCCACACACTCGCCACACAATTTCCGAACCCAATCCCCCTTCGCAAGCCTATGATTATCAGTCCCTCGTCGATCGGTGGTACGAGGTTTATGACACTCATTATAGGTCACAGCCCGATCCGATCCAGCCAAAATTCGAGATAAAACGCTATGAATCGGCTTGGGATCAAACAAGTGGTCCACAGCATTTGTCGTCAACCACCAAATTTAATTCCGCAAGTGTCTTCAGTTTAGAGGACTTGCGCAAATTGGCGATCGAAGGTTTAACTGGCTCTGCTGCTAACTTCGATTATTCATCTGGAGAGGGTAATTACACTAGTATGCCTTTAGAGGGTCGTTTGGATTTGATGCGTCCAAAGAGGCAAATACCAACAGAAGAAAGCTCGGGAAAAGGCGAGGGCGATGTGTTTGAGCATGAGGACACGGACTCGGCACCTCTCGCCACTCAAAAATTGTTAGAAGTTGATCCTCAAGCCCAGACTGCGTACCCCTTTTGGAATTTCAGCGGGCAGCCGCTTACCACTTCCCCATCTGCACCTCGCGAACTCGGCCACGACACGGATTACCGTCAGGATGACCCTGCGGCTAGAATTCTGCGGCCAGATCAGGCTCAGGTTCAGTCATACATGCCACAACAACAGCAGGAACATGTTGTCATCCAATCCCATGATATGATCCCTTATCAAAAGGCCGATCCCAACCAGGCTTCATACCCAGAACACAGACTCGAAAATCTTGACTTTAATCCACCCCAAGATGACCAGGAAAATGTGCCACACAAGCAGCAGGAATATACATATACACACCGTGAACGTAAGCATCGCGAGTACCAACACCAGATCCAAGGAGACCAGGACAGACAGAAAGCACCATATCGAGCGCAGGAGGGCGACGATCACATTCGTGCCCAGATACCAGATAGGGAGGGGCCTCAACGCCCTATCTCTCCTCCGCTTTTGGTATGGAACCCTGCAGTAGAACCGCCTCCTACAACCGCTCCAGCCTTGTCCGCGTTCCCAAAAGATACATATTTCCCGAATATTTGGGACCAGACACCCTCCCGAAAGCACGACCATGGGCATCAAGGATTATCTCCTCCCGACTCTGGCGGGTTCTTCCAGCCTCCACCACCTGCAGAAATCCCAGAACCTTTACGGAGGCAAGGTCACTATCGAAGCGTTACCGGAGAAGACAATCTCGGGTCCACTCCCAGCCCGGATAAGAGCAAGGTGAAGAGCATCTTTCCATGGGAAGGAAAACCTAGGCACTTGCCCGGTCGCGTGTTCCCTGATTCCGACGCGCCTTCACTTTCATTGTTTTTGAGTCCCGATAGCCAGTCGTCATCAACCGCTGCCCCCAGTACGCCTGAAGTCAATCCAGCCCAAATGTCTGTCCATGGCGAGCATGGATCACCAATATATGGCTTGCCATCCAGCCTGACGTATGCCAATGCATGGGATACCGTACCAAGTATCCAAAAGTACGCATCAAAACTTGTGCGCTCCCCTACGCATGCCCCTCTACTTGCACCAGCTTTTGATAGTGATGGTTGGCGCAAGGAACGCAAAAGTTGGGATGAGCGGGCAGAAGCAAGCAGTCGAGATGGTGATGATGAAGATAATGCAGACGACGAGGATGATGAATCTCCCCCCAAGTCAGGTAAACATGATGTCAGCGATCAAGATCAAAGCAGATACCATCCTACGGCAAGGCGCCGGTCTCGCAGTGGATCTTCTATCTCGGCGGGCTCCGCCAAAGGCAAGAAAAAGGAATATCGCATGCGAGGTGTCCAGACCATGGCTCGGGAGCTGCGTAGTCAATCGGTCCAAGTGGATCCGCCGACAGAACTTAAGGTATTCGCACCGGGAAAACGATATAGCGCTCCCCCAATCACAAGTCCTAATCTTTCCGTGACACGCGAAGTCAATTCTGGCTCTGACTTGCCCACATCGCCCATCATACCGCTGCCCGTAATCGAACTAGCGTCACACACTCAGGGTGTAAAACCACTATCACCACCTGTATCTGCCAGCACTCGCTTGCCTCTACGTGCCTCCCGTGAATTTGTTGTATCACCTGTTCCATCAGTCGCTCGACCCGTATCTCCCAAAATCAACCTTGCTCCTACGAAGCCTCAAAGCACATCACCAAGAACCAGCATCCGTACAACTAAAACACCGACAATTGTTACACGGCAAATATCCAATGATTCTTCAGTTGGGTCATCTATTTCTTCTGTGGGCCCTGTTTCTCCCCCTGACGTTCAGCCAACGGCTTCCTCGATGCGAAAGGCGGGGCGTGTGTGGGATCCTGCGCGTGGTGTTGAGCTGTTCAAACGGGGCTCAGAGGAGGTCCTTGCGCGATTCCTAAAAATGGGTTCTTGGGAAGATGAGGTCGGTCGTTGACTGAACCCTTCCCGTTCACAAAAATTTTATTCACTTTGCTCGTTCGGACTCGATTTCCCTTTCGCTTTCGTTTCAATTGGTTCTCACCTGCCCCTGTTCTCATCTCGCTTCTTGATCCATGCAATCCAGACTCCGAGAGAAAAATGGAAATACGATTCCATTAGGCTCACCCATGTTTTCTTCGTACTCATACCCACATGCACTTTATGGTATTGTTAACCATTGTTTGTAACAACCTTTGTGAACAATAGATGGAGTCGTTCTGAGTTGGCTCCGCTCAGCCTTCATGATGTCATTACATCCGCTCCAAGACACTAACTGGTTGGCGTATAAAAGCCGGATCGTTGGCGTATTCCCGCTTTGAAACAATGTCGACCAATACTACCGTTGGTGCTGGCCATAGGTTCGCCCCCTTAGTATTTACCGCGATTCTTTCCCTTACCGTCTCTGGATCAGGTCAAACGAGCCGGAGACTACTGCGGTTGAAGCCCAAATGGACGCACCTAACCCCCAAGTAGCACGCCAAGTCGAGGCCAACGCGGACAACGCTCGCTACGCTGCAGAGCAGGCTGCGTCCGTTGCCAAGGTAAGACTCAGATCCGGCCTCAAACACAGTGGGTTAGTAAATCAGGACAAACAGACATTAGGTCCAAACCTAACAGGTGAAAGATCCACCGCAATCGATAAATTCCAGCATGATGCGTCGGCTACAACCAACGCTGCCGTTTC
>JASFDG010000154.1:0-16005 GCA_036937095.1 Phaeolepiota aurea
AGCATTATTTCCATTTCATTCTATTCTTGCTATTGGATATGCACTTACCTTGTGTCACCCCTATATTTACCCTGGATAGTTGATCAGATACCAGTTCACTGTATATATTTCCATTTGTACCCTGTTTCATTCCCTATGAACTCCACATGCTGTAGATAGCTATTCTTGCTATCCTAGTACTTTACTATATATAGGGTAGAGTAGCACAGTCAGTTCTTTAGCTAGTTCTTGAGAATCTTACCACTTTCAAACCTTCTCTCTGAGACTCTGAGACTTGCTAAGTCTTATTCTCTTTAAGAATGTACTACCTTACTTGAACCTCAAACACTAGAATCTTGAATGACTAGTGATAAGTCTTTGCTTAATAGCATAGATATTGTTTGAAGTCATAACACAATATATATACATCTACCAAAATAGATAGAATGTAGCTTCATTGGAATACAGAACAAAGAAATCCTATATGCAATTGCATATACCCTTATAAGAAAAGAAAACTTTATAAGCATAAAAAAGATCAAAGGCCATATAAATTTGACAGAAGGCCAAGACCTTGAAAAAGCAGGCACTATTCTACAAGCAATGATGCAATCAGAACTATACTATGAAATAATAAATAAAACACACTTACCAACCAGATGGAAAATAGAATGTATAATTGAAGCTACTAAAGCCTTGATAGAAAATCTAACTGAAGTTCTCCACATCAACTCATCCATATAGAAAGCAAACCTAAAAAACTCTTCAAAAAAGTAAGAGCATTCATATAGAATACCCTATATGAAGGGCACAAAATAGGAATATACTGGGAACATACCCCTCTAAGCAAAGAGCAAATGCTATGTATGGCATGCAATGCTCCAACCAAGTCAATGGAATATATCATCCTCCACTGTAGGATGAGTGGCCAGTCCACCATATGGAACCATGCACAAGCCACATGGGAAAAAACTGGATATGAGAGGACCAGGTAGAAATAGATAAATATATGAATTATAAATATACATTAACCAACACATGAATGTGCATAAGGCACATTTCCCCCAAGTGGAATACAAAGCACTTCCCGCAGGCCCACCTGCACCTACTGCTAGCCTAGAGACTCACTACTGTGAGCCGTCGAAGCCATAGCTCCACCAAAAAAAAAAAAAAAGAGATATGCAATGTTGACAACTGACTACGCAGAGGCATGTGACTCTGGGGGCCCAAGAACTCGCCCACTTGATGGGGGCGGCACTCTCTAGCACCAAATAGGGGCTCGCCAGGCCTACGGGAAAAAAAATATCGGGGGCCAAAAGTGGCATCAAAGTTAATGGTTGGACGACTTACACTCCATTCCGCAGTTTAAACGAATTGATGGGTTTTCAAACACTCCAGGCAAGCTATCTCATGCTCTGGGTCACCACATCGCACGCCCGAGCTTTTCTGCCTTTGAATACTCATAAACAGTGTTTAATTAAGAACGAAGGTGCACCCTGCATTCTTGTGGACGTGTCACGGACTCCACGCGCCTGCAGCTTTGGCTTCAAAAGAATGATTCGACAGTGGAGGAAGGCAGAGTCCATCATTATCGGACTTTGTTACTCCAAGGAAAGCGAGGCGAGAAGTGAATGGTGTTTGTCAGAAAATCTCCGTAAAACCCCCTCCACTGGAGTATTGAGGTAATACTGTAGAGGAAAGCTGAAGCCTCGTCAGGGTATCGAACCTGGGCTGAAACGGAAATGAAGCCCTTAAAATTGTGGATTCGTTGACTAGGGATCAGTTTGGGGTGAGCAAAGACCGAGAATTCGTCGAGCCAGATATCCTGGCATAGTGATGCTCGCTATCTGACTATGTGCCAGAGGAGTCCCCGCGAGGAGGCACCGCGTTCGTCAAGGAGAAGCTGATGGTCTTGGTCTAAAAATGTCTGTGGGAAATTATAGGGTCTCGAGTCTTGGTAGATGGCTGACACTGTGATCATATCAGCCTCCATCACTATTCGCGTCAGCCCCTGGGTTTCAGCTTGCATATCCAAGTTATGGGCGATAAGGCTTAGAAAGCCACTCGGAAGCCCAAATTCGGGCCTTTCTGACACGGATTTGGAGGGAAGTTGGACTTGACTTACTGGTCTGCTGCCAATGGCAACAGGCTGCTGGCTCACAACGAGAATAAGTAGAGGAACCCAAGACATTGGGATTGAATATCGAGGTGCAACGCGTCGTCTGCTGCTTCTTGCCGCTTCTTGTCGACGATTCTGATCACCAACCACGGGGGATCCTCTGATAAAGGTATGCCTGAGGCCGTGCGTGTACCAACCAGGGCGTGCCAGTCACTGGCAGGCTAAAGTCATGTGGGAATAAGCCAGCGCGTTTTTTGGTACATCACAAGCCGGACTGACTTCGGCCCTACCAGGGAAACTATCCGAGTCCTATGCGCTTCGAAGTTCAAGGCGAAATATTTCTGCTGTCAGCGTGTTGCAACCAGCTATCCACCTCGCTGACATTATCCTAATTTTCCGAAGGATGGCTTGGACAAAGGTATATAAACTACTACAAGGTTTCGAGAAGAGGCATCGATCCAAGGCATCCTTCCTCAGATACAAACATGTTCCGCTCAGTCGCACTTTTGTCTTTCACCCTCATCGCTATGGTATGCGGCCAACAAGTTGGCACGCAGCAATCGGAGACGCACCCTCCGATTAGCGTGCAGAAGTGTACCAAGTCCGGTGGCTGCCAGACACAGCAGGCCGCTGTGACGCTCGACGCTAACTGGCGTTGGGCACACACCACAACGGGCACCACCAATTGCTATACCGGCAACACCTGGGACACCAGCCTGTGCCCTGACGGTGCTACCTGTGCAAAGAACTGTGCCATCGATGGTGCAGATTATCCAGGAACCTACGGTATCACCTCTTCCGGAAATGCCCTCACTCTCAAGTTCATCACCCACGGACCCTACTCCACCAACATCGGTTCCCGTGTCTACCTCATGGCGCCCGGCAGCACCAGTCAATACCAGCTGTTCAAGATGAAGAACCAAGAATTTTCATTCGACGTTGACATGTCGCAGCTCCCATGCGGCCTCAACGGAGCCGTCTACTTCTCCCAGATGGATGCCGACGGTGGCTTGTCCAAATTCCCCAACAACAAGGCTGGTGCCAAATACGGAACCGGTTACTGCGACTCGCAATGCCCGCACGACATCAAGTTCATCAACGGCGAGGTATGTGACTCTTCGTCGGGTTCTTGATCGCGTACTCATCAAAGTCGACTCTTTAGGGTAACGTTGGTGGCTGGCAACCATCCCCCAACGACCAGAATGCAGGGTCTGGTACCTACGGTTCATGCTGCGCCGAGATGGATATCTGGGAAGCCAACTCCGTTGCTGCTGCCTACACCCCCCACCCATGCACAGTGACCGCCCAGACCCGCTGCTCTGGCACTGATTGTGGTGATGGCGCAAACAGGGATGGAGGCGTCTGTGACAAAGATGGATGCGACTTCAACTCATTCCGTATGGGCGACCAAAGCTTCCTTGGACCCGCCAAGACCGTCAACACCCAGCAGAAATTCTCCATCGTCACCCAGTTCCTCACGGCAGACAACAGCACCACCGGCACGCTCAGCGAGATCCGCCGCCTCTATGTTCAGAACGGCAAGGTCATCCAGAATTCCAAGGTCAACATCCCCGGAATGTCGGCATACGACTCAGTCACAACGCAGTTCTGTGCTGACCAGAAGACCGCGTTCGGCGACACCAACACTTTCCAGAGCAAGGGCGGTCTCGCTGGTATGGGCAACGCATTTGACAAGGGTATGGTTTTGGTTATGAGTGTCTGGGACGACCATGCCGTCAACATGCTCTGGCTTGACTCCAACTACCCCACCGACAAGTCTGCGAGCAGCCCTGGCGTTGCCCGTGGAACGTGTGCCACTACCTCTGGTGTTCCCGCCGACGTCGAGGCCAACGGTGCCAACACCCAGGTTACCTACTCCAACATCAAGTTCGGTGATATTGGCTCGACCTACACGCATTAGAAGGTACGTTGAACTCTGGATTATGGAGATTGCGGATGCTAATTGATGAGCAGGTTGTAGATTCCCTCTAAATGTTGCAGTTAGAATATTCAATCAAACTGGTCTTGTTATTTTCACATGCATAGCAAACCACAGAAAAAAAACACGATTAAATTAGGATACAAAGATCTCGTTCTTCCGCTGGGCTTGGCTCAAAAGGTGATTCACATGCTACATTCAAGTTTAGATAGAAAAAAGAATAAGACTCTGGAGCTGTGCTCGATGCGTGGGAAATCTATTTCTCTGATCCTACAAATCCTGGATAAAGTCCTCAAGACTTTCTCCATACCTTTCACTGCGAACATCCTTCCATGCAGGGAATTCGAGGTCATGGTGAGTACTTTATTTCTGTCACAGTGCTGGGCTGGGTTCTCATCCTTGATGTTTGACAGCGGTTCTGGCGAGGTCCCTGAGGCAGTCCAGACCCGCCTCGGTGCGTCTTGCCTTGCAATCTCAGATCACCCGACGTGTTTTGTCTTCTACGGAAGTGAAGTTCAATGTGCAAAACACCTCCATTGTAAGTCTTATCTCGCACTTAAATGCACCAGCTCATGTCCAATAAAGCCCCCGCCGTCGTCTGGACAGTCCAGATGGAGGAACTTCCTTCAAACTCTTGGGAGAACTACCTTGATTGTGGCCGTTGGTGGGGTTGGAGCTTTCTACTACATCACCCAGCGTGAACGTCATCCGGGCCCACAGCTGCCTTTCGATGCAGAGAAAAAGACTCTTGTAGTCTTGGGAAGTGGATGGGGGGCGACCAGTCTGTTAAAGACTCTTGATACCACAGACTACAACGTCGTAAGTGCTGTCATAACCTTTTGAATAACAGATACCGAACGAATTTCAATTCAGGTCGTTGTTAGTCCCAAGAACTTCTTCCTTTTTACTCCACTTCTGCCTAGTGTGGCAGTTGGCACCTTGAACCCTCGCTCAATTATCCAACCCACTCGATACATCACCAGACACAAGACTCGGCAAGTATCGGTCATCGAAGCGGAAGCCACCAGTGTCGACGTATGTCCCTTAAGCTGAACTGAACCCTGATTGCTTTGCGAATGACACCTTACCAGCCCCTTAACAAAACAATCACATTTTCTGGTGAGTTGTGTGTTTAGAATACCAACACATGATGTTGAACGCAACTTGCCCCAGACAATTCGGAAATCAAAGGCTCAACCTCATCCACGACAATATCATATGACTATCTCGTATACGCTGTTGGAGCAGAGGTTCAGACATTCAATATACCTGGGGTGAAAGACTATGCCTGCTTCATGAAAGAGCTTGCGGATGCAGAACGGGTGCGTAAGATTGTTACACGTGCATTGCCCCTCTAAAGCGATGCCCGTTTAGATGCAAAGACAATTTATGGACTGTATGTGCCATTCTGGCCACTCTTGTAATTGACTTAGCCCTAAACCTGAACAGGTGTAGAAACGGCCGCGTTCCCTGGTCAAACGCCCGAGGAGGTGCAACGCCTGCTACACATGGTATGTCACCTCTGACGCCACGCACCTGTTTGCCTAAATATAGCTTAATAGGTCGTCGTCGGTGGAGGACCCACAGGCGTCGAGCTAAGGTTTGTCATCAAGCTGCACATAGTCTTCAAACCCTTGCTGAATACAGAACTAGCGGCTCTCTCCATGACTTCTTGGAGGTATATTTTGTCGTGAGACTATTTTTTGGCCTTCTGAATGCCTTTTCTAGGACGACTTGAAGTCCTGGTATCCTGAGCTCGCTGGAAATATTCGGATCACCCTCGTGGAAGCCCTGCCATCAGTTTTGCCCATGTTCAGCAAGCAGTTGATTGAATATACACAATCAACGTTCAAGGAGAGCAAGATTGACATCATGACTGGGACCATGGTTAAAGAGGTGGACTTAACCACTGCCGAATGAGACCTGTACCTGACCTAAACCCTAGGTGAAGGACAAAAGTGTCATGCTCCAGATGCCGGACAAGTCTATTAAAGAGGTACCTTGCGGAATGGTCATCTGGGCTGCAGTATGTTGTTCACGTGCCAACCCTTTGAGAATCTGAACACTTATGTCTAATTAGGGAAACAAAGGGAGGAAGATTACCCAAGACTTGATGGCGACGCTATCGAACGTTCAGAAGAACCGGCGTGGTATCACTGTTGATGGTAATTAGCAGTTGATTCGATGAGCCAAGGAAATAACATTCAGTTGTAGATTACCTGCGAATGGAGGGTGCCCCGGACATCTTTGCCATCGGTGATTGCACAGCGACCTCGTATGCACCTACTGCGCAGGTCGCTTCACAACAAGGAGCTTATCTTGCACGTGCGCTTGTTCAGCTCGCCAAGAGAGATCAGCTCCAGGAGAAACTCGAGCAACTAAATACCTTGGCGGCGAATGTCACTGACGAGGAAGAGAAGAAACAGGCACATTCAGAGATGGAGGGTGTCAAAAGCCAGCTTGCTTCGATAAAGCTGCGACCTTTCCGTTATTCCCATCAAGGTTCCCTTGCGTAAGCATTCAGCTTTGTTCCAGATGTTGTCCCAAGTCATCCTCATTTTGCAGCTACATTGGATCCGAAAAAGCCATCGCCGACCTTCCGTTCATGAACGGCAATGTAGGTTTTCATTTGTGGTTGCTTTGATCCTGTCTGATCTGTGATAAATAGTTCGCCAGTGGTGGTGTTCTGACCTCTTGGTTTTGGCATAGTGCCTATCTGAGCACCCTCTACTCTCTCCGAAATAGAACCCTTGTGGCCACTGATTGGCTGAAGGTGAAATTGTTTGGCCGGTAAGTCTTGTCCCACCATCCCTCGATTATCGCGCATTAAGCAAAAATGACAGTGACGTGAGCCGCGAATAAATGCAGATAATAAATGCACATGACATAGACTTACCCTACGACGAGGAGGGCCTGAAATTCTCCTTAATTTTTCTTCCCGATATCGATAGACTTTTCATTGTTACCCTTATGTCCCGTTAATCATTTAGAATTCGCGTGCCTAGATCCCATCAATGATGAGTGCCTCATCCGAGTCATGAGGATGCCAAGTTGATTTATTCTAGCTACGAATTACAGTGGAAATACCTAGTGATGGTGAAAATCAATAGGTAAGAGTATGGTAGTCTGTCTATTCCGTTATGAGAAAGGGGAAATCAAGTAACAAGAGACCCCACATACCTTCTAGGCAGCGTAGGTCGAGCCGATGTCACCGAACTTGATGTTGGAGTAGGTAACCTGGATGTTGGCACCGTTCGCCTCGACGTCGGCGGGAACACCAGAGGTGGTGGCACACGTTCCACGGGCGACACCGGGGGTGCTCGCAGACTTGTCGGTGGGGTAGTTGGAGTCAAGCCAGAGCATGTTGACGTCGTGGTCATCCCAAACACTCATGACCAAAACCATACCCTTGTCAAATGCAGTCCCCATACCCGTGAGGCCGCCCTTGCTCTGGAAGGTGTTCGGGTCGCCGAAGGCGGCCTTCTGGTCAGCGCAGAACTGCGTTGTGACCGAGTCGTATGTGGACGACATTCCGGGGATGTTGACCTTCGAGTTCTGGATGACCTTGCCGTTCTGGACGTAAAGACGGCGGATCTCGCTGAGTGTGCCGGTGGTGCTGTTGTTGGACGTGAGGAACTGGGTGACGATGGAGAACTTCTGCTGGGTGTTGACGGTCTTGGCGGGCCCAAGGAAGGTTTGGTCGCCCATGCGGAAAGAGTTGAAGTCGCATCCGTCTTTGTCACAGACACCGCCAGCCCTGTTAGAGCCATCACCACAGTCAGTGCCAGAGCAGCGGGTCTGGGCGGTCACTGTGCATGGGTGGGGGGTGTAGGCAGCAGCAACGGAGTTGGCTTCCCAGATATCCATCTCAGCACAGCACGAGCCATAGGTACCCTTCCCGGCATTTTGGTCGTTGGGGGATGGTTGCCAACCACCGACGTTAGCCTAAAGAGTCGACTTTGATGAGTACGCGATCAAGAACCTGAAGAAGAGTCACATACCTCGCCGTTGATGAACTTGATGTCGTGCGGGCATTGCGAGTCGCAGTAACCGGTTCCGTATTTGGCACCAGCCTTGTTATTGGGGAATTTGGACAAGCCACCGTCGGCATCCATCTGGGAGAAGTAGACGGCTCCGTTGAGACCGCATGGGAGCTGCGACATGTCAACGTCGAATGAAAATTCTTGGTTCTTCATCTTGAACAGCTGGTATTGACTGGTGCTGCCGGGCGCCATGAGGTAGACACGGGAACCGATGTTGGTGGAGTAGGGTCCGTGGGTGATGAACTTGAGAGTGAGGGCATTTCCGGAAGAGGTGATACCGTAGGTTCCTGGATAATCTGCACCATCGATGGCACAGTTCTTTGCACAGGTAACACCGTCAGGGCACAGGCTAGTGTCCCATGTGTTGCCAGTATAGCAATTGGTGGTGCCCGTTGTGGTGTGTGCCCAACGCCAGTTAGCGTCGAGCGTCACGGCGGCCTGCTGTGTCTGACAGCCACCAGACTTGGTACACTTCTGCACGCTAAGTGAAGGGTGCGTCTCCGATTGCTGCGTGCCAACTTGTTGGCCGCATACCATAGCGATGAGGGTGAAAGACAAAAGTGCGACTGAGCGGAACATGTTTGTATCTGGATGAGAACCTTGGACCGATGGCTTCCCTCGAAACATTGCACCAGTTTTTATAAGCTTGGACTTGAGCCATTCGGAAAATTAGAGCTGCGTAGGTGGGAGACAATGTCCAGTTTCGAGGACGCGTCTACAGCCAACTGGAAGCTCACATTCGCGTAAGAAGACGCTGCCTGCCAGAATGGACCGAAGTGAGTCCGTACAGGAAACTGTGCTGGCACGTGCCCACATGACCTGGTGCCTCTGGTTGATGTTCGGAAACACTCCTTACCTCTCTTCCACCTCGGTCGCGAAACCTTTTGTTCCGAAGAGAAGCCCTCTTCTCAGCGTGTTGTGACGAGGTCCATCCAACGAGATCAGTTATACCACCTCTCTTTCGTTGAATGTCCGCTCAGGCCCCAAAGGTGTCTAAAGGCTTAAAGTCCTTAAAACCGCAAAATGGCGAAAATCAGAATTTGGCGGATCACGTTGACATGGTGTCGTCCTTGGCACAGAGGTAAAATCAAATACGGAGTTCGCAGCCTGTGGCAACGAACTTCTGAATCGGAACAGTTTGTATAGTGATAATCAGCAGATCAGGAGGGCGTTTGGTAAACAAGTGCCCTGGCATACACTCCGCGACCCGTGACACCAGGCATTGGAACACCTATCAAAGTTTAGATCGTCTGGAAAAATAGATCGTCCGTTTGTCAGGGAGCCTCCAGCGTTGTGCCAGCATATGCCCTCTCGAAAAAACCTCGGCCGGTGGTATCACTTCAGTTGCTTTTGTGAGGCCCCCACGCTCGATGCATTACCGCTACGGTTTCTATTCCCCAGTTTGAGGTGTCTTGGCATGCTATTTCCAGCCTCGACACGAAAAATCTCGGCCAAGCCAAGACCACATGAGCCTTCGTTGATGTACGCGAATTATCGAACTTTGAGTACCAGACTCCCGGAAAGGGGGACAAACTGCTCATCTAAATCTCATTGAATTCCCCCTCTACATGCCCTCATAACCTCACATTTCGCCGCTTTCCCAACGCATCCTTCGGGCCCTTGAACCTTTCTTGTTCTCTTACTTTTCCTACGAAGGCGTCTCTCAGTGGCGAAAACAGTTATTTACGAAAGAATTTCGGATTTACCTGCCAACGGTGCATCATCTTTTAAAAATAACCCCTACAAATCTCAAAATAGAACCTGGGGAATTACCGGAACACAGACCCGACGTTTGGAACCTCCGCTACTAAGGGTCACCCCCATTGCACGCGGCTTTTGTGAACTTAACATACGACATTTGGGTTTGTTACTTTGCAAAGCGATTTCCCATATCGCTGGGTGCTATGGTCTGTCTGTGTTGTTTCGCGAGCTAAGCTCACCTCCCTCACATTCATGATATGACCTGACCGCAGGCCTTCTCCTACTGCTCGCTTAGTACCTTGTTTTGATAGCAAAAAGGCGAGATGGGTTCAGGGATTTTGTATTGAGGTAATGGCCACAAGTTTCCGATGCAACGACAGCGTGGAACCCAGGTAATCCCCCCCTCCCACAACGCCCCTCCTTATGTAAAGGCCAGAAAGATACCAGCATTTCAAGCATCACATTGAACTCTTTATCAACTAACCCACGCCACGCCACCTCCTAGATATTTCATCCAGCTGCCCCTTACTCGATAAGACGGTTGGCTTCAATGCCCATTGCTGATAGGCTTGCTCGTCTGTGTTGGCGCCCGCTCCGCGAGCATGTACGCAGTCTTGCACAACGACGTGAGATGTCTCGGGGCCAGGCGCCGTGCGCAAACACAACCTTTCGCTTTCCCATTCAATACCTACGCATCAAGAGTAGAAGTGGTTAGCCAGAACGCCCCGAAGTGTTCAGTTCCCGAGAACGTCAACTTAGACTCACCGCTTCATTACGATAATTCACCAAAAATTGCTGGTATTTGTTGGGTTCCGGTTTGCAACCCATGACTTTGAAATGTGCCAGCTTAGATGAACCTCGCAGGCATATCAAACAACCACCGGTACCAAGCCCCAGTTTGCTTGTCCTGGGCACCTGAAACCTTGTCCACATCTGGGTATGTGCACCCGGCCCACATGCCTTCGCAGTAACACATCCAGTTTTCCGATCCTTTAGCTTTGTAACAGTCAAGCATACTGAATGAATTATTCGTGGCCATCAGTACGTAGGTTGCCAATAGTTAGACGCACGCTGTTGCTTATATTTTTCCGTAACAAATCCAGTTTCCCGATCCATAACATAGCGGTAACCTAATTGTAATCGTAGGCACCAGTCTAGCTATTGTCGGCTTATTATGGGCTGGTATACGGTGGAAGTCCGTAGATGTGCTGGCACCATTGATTATCGGAATGGCCTTCATCGGAGGGTTTCTAATCTGTGGGGCGAAGGTTCCACGTGAACCCATGGTTTCTTGCGAGGTGGTCTGCAGTCGGACATCATCGAATGCGTACGCAACTGCTTCGCACCTTTTATTGACAATTCTCTCATTCGAGGCATCAATTGCAGTGATCTTGGAACATGTTTCTATGGCTTTGCGAGCATCGCTATCGTATGCGTGTCGAGTTGGACTCTGGTGTGACACCCACTCACAATTGATGGAGAACTCTTGTTTGTGTTCTACCAAGCTTGTAAAGTTCACTCGCAGGCGTAGACTTTCTCGCATTTGCTCTAGTAATTCGACCTTTTGCTATTGTTGTCAGGTAGGCTTCATTCAACCGTTACAGCACGCAACCATCCCTTTCCCCGTTGCTACCTACATCAGCAGACCATATCTACGCTGTCCTCGCTATTCACATTTTTTACCCTTATTTTTTGATATATTATATTATGTCCAACTTTCAATCATTCGGGGAGCCAGGAGGTGACGACTGGGGAGTTGTTGCTAAAGCCTGAGGTGTGAATGAGTCCGGAGATATTGACCTATGCTATTGATATGTTAGTATTTAATGTGAAATGTAGACCCATCAAAACACAGATGGCAGGTCCGAGCTTCACTGCTTTGTGCTCACCCTGGTTGGGGATTCGGGCCTAATTTGCTATGGTTTTTCGGCAGCAATACCAAGGAAAGCACAGCTGAGGCATACTTATCATAGACTAGACTTTAGGTACCAGCGTGCTCGAAAGTCAAGAGTGGGGATCAAGCCATCCGTCTGGTATTGGTCGAGAATGCGAGTGTAGTAGTAATGCCAGCGGGTCAGATTGGTGGCGCCCGCACAGGGTATGAATGAAGCACTTGGATCGGCACTGTTCTGTGTGATGTAGGGGTGATACACCTCAGCCGTACAATCTAGACCGGAGAACATCCACTACCCTCCTCAACAGCTTTGTCGTGCCCTTGTAGGTCGAAAGCCCAATTACGCATTCCAGCACTTGAAGTCTTCTAGGATGATCTCTCCGAGAGCCGAGAGCCCCAGTAGTTACAGGAGAAGATTGCACCCCTGCATGGATGCATAGGATCTGGCTCATGCTTGCAGGATGATGGGACCCTGGGGTGAGAGTGAGAAAGAGTGATACCAGTGGCGGTGTCAGACCGACTCACACTCATACCAACGTTAAAACATGGACAACAACTTTCGGAAACACATCCAAGGGAGAACGGCATTGTCTTGCTCGCAAGTTGAACACGTCTTGATTGGGCGTCCAAGGTGGACGAATGCAATAAAATAACAACTCGTACAATGCGACGCCGTGCTAGTGTCGGGGGCCGTGGGTGCAGACGTCGAGCAGGCTTCAAGCTGCAGATCTATCATGTAGTTGGTCCTCAAAGTCCGGGTTTTCATAAACTGTGTGTAACTGTGCCAGGAAAGAAGTTTGGCCGAGCCAGGGGCCCGAGCCGATGCATCAAGCTGAGGGTTGTTTGCGTGGGTCATATAGGTAACAAGCTTCATATACAGTCAGACGGATTGTGTTCTCAACCTTCTCGCAAGAGAGAGATACCGAAAACTCAATGTCGGAAAGCGACAGGCTGGGACTTAATCATGACACCAAATACATAACGAAAGATTGACACGAACAATGTCGAGAACCCATCTAAGGATGCATTTAAGCGGCTGATTTAACGCTGTTAAGACGTACGACCAGCGGCAATAGTGACACATTCTCGCTTGATGCATAGAATTGTACACAATCGAGGTGTACCTGAAACCTGTAACGGATGTTTTGTAAGGTTAGGCGTTGGTAGGAAACAGCTGAACACACCAGTGGTTAAAGTTGGTCTCGAACTTTCCCAAGAAATCCCACCGCTTCGCCATGGCCTTGTCCCCCTCTTCTGATTCGGAGGCAGCGATTGCTTGATTAGCCGACTTCGTGAAGGACGATGTGTACAGCGCGAATGTCGAACACGTCACAATTAATCTTGAGTACGCCTTTCGTAATGCAATAAATTTTTTATTTGATAATAAGGGGGCCGTTGGCTTACTTTCAAAAGCTTTGAGCTTGTCAGCATACATTCTTTTAAGCACGTGTCCAGAAAGTCTACATGATCTCTGAGTAGTTGATCCACTGTCGTGACTTTGGCAAGCTTGATCTCCAGGGCACGCCAGTTCGGCTCAAGGACTTCAAACGTCGAAAAAGCGAGGATCTGCTGCACAAACGCGAGCATGCGTGCGCGGAGGAGGCACACCCTCAGCCGCCATCGATCGAATTCGGGGTGGTTATGTGTTTGCTTACGCCAAGGGGCTGTTTTCTGTTCAATCCACATCGCAGAGAGAGACTGCTCGACGTGCTTCAGATGGAGCAGGAAGCGAAACAGCAGTTGATAGCGCAGAATTGTCTTGCGCGAGATCACAAGAGAAAGAGGGAACTTGACGGTATAGTCAAGGGCTAGAGCATCGATGGCTGCACACTTGGATGAATGGCCGTTGATATTGGAGGTACATGAGACTCGCCTAGTGTTGACTTTTTATCGTCCTTCTCCTTCTTATGCTCATCCGGTGCATGCGCCGCATCTGCTTCGCCGTCTTCGCCACCAATTACACCACTGACATTGACGACTTTGAGCAAGAAGTCATATAGCCCTCCTTCTGCCATTGTGACTTTGACGTCTTCGCGATATAGTAAGTCCTCTCCATGGGCGTCTGTGTTGAGCGCCAAATCCAGAAGACTTTGGAGCTTGACAATTGAGGCCGATTTTGAGGCTTTTCGTAGTTCTGTGGCTGAAAGGTCGAGTAGATGGGTAAGGAAGGAGGATTGGGATAAGAAAAAGTATCGTTTGAGGGAGCGAAGACGCGGCATCAGTTGTTGATCCTTTAGCAGGAGTTGCAGCAGTGTTTTATTCGCATGAGAATAAGCATCTTCCAAAAATTTATAGAATCTGCGAATCGTTAGTAAAGTTAATCGACGTATAAAGGTCATATCGGCTACTTCTCGTCGTCCATTGACAGCTCTTCGTCGTCTGGATGGCTCGAGTTTTGGCTCACTTCAATGCCACATTCACGAATAACATTCAAGTACTTTCCTGCCAACAGGATCTTATGCTTCCAGCCATCTAGCAGTGGTGGTATGCACGCTCCGCCCGGTAGCCGTCCGCCTGGCGACCTTGGCGGAGGAATGCCAGCCTGATGCCGCTTCGACGTCCCAGAGGCCGTTGATCCATCCCGTAACTATGAAAAAGATTACGGGATGTTTCAAGTTGAGGCGAGCCTTACTCACCGTATATCGTCTCTCCCAGTACTCATCCGTGTAATCCATCTCGAGGGTTCCGCGATTGATGAATTTGCTTTCCTTCACTAATAACTCTTCATACGGGTCCAACATCCGTCCGGTCGTCACCCACACCTTTAACATCGAGATGTAAGGCTTGCCTGCTGCTTTCAATAATGTTCCATAGAGGGTATTAGCTGTTGGATCACCAGACATATTCTGCATCCTCTCATAAATGATCGTCAAGACTTCGCCCCCCTTGACGGATATTCCACTCCCACCCGCAACCCCCATGCCATTCTTGTTCATCTCCGATAGGACGGCTTTGAGTTTTGCACCACCTAGCCCCAATGCTTCATTGCGGGCATCTTCCTCAGAATCAGAAGTTGAGGAGGAAGAAGACGAGATATCTTCGGTAGGATCATCGGTTGTAGCCAATTCCAGAATCAACTGATATATGAGCGAAAGTGTGTGGATCGTCGGATGAACATAGAACCATAGTTTCTGGAGTGAAAACTGTGAAGACGTGTTGAAGGCGTGTTCCAGTTGTGATAGGAGGGTTTGATAATCCTAACACCAATCCAGTTTCTGCCGTAAGACGAAATGTAGCCACTCTACCTTTAACATGTCCCGTATCGCTGCGCAGAGGGCATGATTTACAAGTCCATAATCCAAATGACTCCTGTGTTCAACGAATGCAAATATGGCAGTGTAATATGTCCCTAGGGGCAGGATGCGTTCGACCAGATCCTGTAACGAATGATCTGATAGGGGACAATGTTCACACATTGTTTTTACAAGGCAAGGCTCATACCTAGTGATGGTGATACAGTGAAACGGATTCCTTGAAGTGGATCATCATCTTCAGCAGAATAGTCTGGATGAAAGGTGATATATGCCCCTTCGATGCCCTGGCCTATTGGTCATCCTTATGAATCTACAAGGAACGTTGGGACATACCATTAGCACATATAAAAGATCTTCCAATATCAATGCCTCTTGTATGTCGAGAGGAACGCGACCCAAAGATTCTTGCTTAGCCTTGCCTTTCTCTTTTGGCGTGGCGGTACTTGACACCACACGGGAGTTTAAAGGAGCACGAACAAACGATGTTTCTGCAATGAAAGACGACTCGTTATAGCCTAAAGCGTGCTTCGTTGAGTTGTGAGTTGTGCATGACCCTCAAAACGCGTACTTTTTGAGAAACCGGCGCGTGCTGCATTCGGCTCAAGTTCATCATCAGGATCGTCATGCGAGAACCTATTGCGCCGCACGGACGCAATTGTTCCCGTTATCTAGATAAAATGTGTTGGTTGAACACTCAGATAAAGGCGAAAGGGAACAGACCTTGGTATATTCCTTTGCAGAAAGCCCAAGATTCTTCTTGCGACCCCCTGGACGAATTCGAGGCGTATAAGGATCCATTTGCGGCAAGAGGGTGGTGGTAACAGTGTCAGTTGCAGAAATCAAGGGACATAGGTAACTGTAGTCCTAGAAATCTGTTTTGACTTTTGAACTTTAGATTGCATGAACCGCGTCAACGCAAGAGGCAAAACAAACGCAAATCTTGATGGCAAACCTTGTCTGTACCCACAACAAGTAGGCTGCTGACTGTCGCTTTATCCAGTGGCAAAACCAGCACCAATGCCATTTCCTCAAGAGCAGGCTGATCATTGAATCTCTCCTCTCACACTAATCCAGTG
>JASFDG010000154.1:16102-28654 GCA_036937095.1 Phaeolepiota aurea
CGGCCGGCAGCATAATATTAACCTGCGTTCGTATTCTTTGTGTTTCCTGATGCAAACACAATAATCAACGGCTGAAAATATCCCTTTAGGCATATACCGCAGATAGGATAGCTCATATTGGCGCGAGACTTAAGGATTTAGTAAGTCTTTGGGGAGATATTTGAGATAGGATTTTTATTATTCAAACTGTAGCGGTGAACAGGAGATTCATACGGGCTATAGGTATTGTACGAACCTCTGCCTGTACAACCTCACCACCACCTTCGTGTTGAAAGACATTGAGATTGAAAAATGCGACTATACGCGTTTGAGGGTCATTGTCAGCAATAACTAGATGGTGGGTGTGGCGTCTAAACGATGAGGTGGCAACTCCGATTCATCGTTGATGATGATAGCTTCATGGTGTACACCATGATGCTCCTCGGTGAACGATGATATTGTATTCTGCCTTCTGCACATGGTATGCGAAGCGTTCGAAGCGTTATAGGTTGGGGCCCTAGGCGCGCCCTGTGTATTATTATTGCGAGGAGTAAGGTGCGGCTAACGTTGTAAGCTCCAACAATATGTACCTGAGGGCCGTGCATTAGGAGGTGGGGGACATTCATTGGGAACTTGGATGACACGGTTCCAACATGATCATGTTGACTTAGTGGTTTTCTAAGAGGATCCTGAATTATTAAGGTTAAAATCAAAATCGTTGATTCAAGCTTTAAAAGCCATCAAACATGCCTTTTGCTCGGTCATGCTATGCCGGCGTGATTGGAAAATGTAGTGTTCCGCATGTTTATTGCTCCAATAGGCATTCCAACCCACATGTGGCCAAAAGGAGTTTTGGCTATTGAATACTGAGGTCGAGAACAACCAACCTCACCGCCTCGCCAATCGTTGACGGAAAGGTTTGAACCCCTTGAGTTGAACTGCGGGCACATATATGAAGCCTTCAAATTTGGGCCATGTATATGGAGGCTAACACCCTAGATTATAAACTTACACACTAGGTCCTTGAATCCCTAGGCTCCCCCATTATTCTATGCATTGTACTTGGTTGGTTGAAGTGGGAAGCAAACACGAGGTTCGAGTCCGAGTCCAGATTTGATGGTTTGATTGAAATTTGAATGGACGGAACTAAAATACAGTTGGCGCCGAGTACAACCACATTTCACATTTCTGATCAACACCCACCATCTCTTCCTCCTTCCATTTTCAATTGGTTTACACTTTTGCGAGAGGACTTGATACGGTGACCAATGGGAGAAGTTGTCAACGTACTCGTCGCATTCGCTGTCATTGTCTTCATCTTCCGATGGGTGACGTCGAGTGAGCTTCCCTTTTTTGCAGAACACTCCGAACACGAGGTTTGACCGGACTTTCATTCAGATAGTGACACCCCTGGCGAGAGATCTGTAGCGGATACGCTGGGCTTTAGGCCGAAAACTGTTACAGATGACATGGTGTGTGGTAGTTCCTGCGGAAGCATGGCGAGGAGGGAGGACTCGGCTGACGTCCAACCCCGCAGATCAACACAATATCACACATGTTCCCTGATATACCTAGGTCAGTCAGATTCTGCGATGGCAAGGAGCACACGGACTCAAGTTCGGCGTCAATTTAGAGACAACATCCGTTTCGATCTGTTGCGCACAGGTAACGTCGCACTGACGACCAACAAAATCCTAGAGCGGGGATTCCTCGATGCAGTACGCTCTTACTTTATAAAAAATTGCTTCAAAGACCATCTCAAGTGCCTCGTCAGCCTCCACCAGCCTACTTTATTTTATATCCCAGAGACACCCAAGCCAACAGTGCCTCTGGGCGACCTGCGGCACCTAATAGTACCGCTACGACAGCTAGGGCGAAAAAGGACTCTCTGATCGCACGCTATAACCTGCAGGAGCGGGTTGCAAAAGAGGACTCGGTTGTCGCGGACGATGGCGGTGGGAAGGCTGTTTGGGAGGATAGTGCAGAGAAGCGGGAGGCAAGCCTCAAGGAACGAAAAGCACAGATGATCTTGGCTGCTCGACAGTGCGTAGATGTCTCTCTTCGTCCAGTTAATGACACTTAATGGTGTGAGTCGCAGGCGGTTACTAGCACAACAGAAAGCAAAAGAGGGGACAACCTCGGAATGACTGCTTGCATTTTGCCTGGCCTGGAGACTATTGTTTTATATTGAGTGATTTATCGATGGATGTAATGTTTTCATGTTAATTATCCCTCCCTTCATTCTGCATTCGAGTGTCGATTTGAAGTTGATTTTCAGGTGGGGTATGTATGTGGGGCTGTAGGACCTCCTCCTAAATGCGCCCCCCGCCTCTTAATCTGCCTAGACAAATGGTTATAGTTGATCACCCTCCTCCAGCATTGCCATCGCTTGTTCAGTCCTTTGATGAATGAGTGTTTTTATCGTCTGGCCACGACAAAAGTTCGCGGATGAACGCCCCCGTGTCTGCAGCGCGCATGAGGGCTTCCCCTACCAGCACAGCCCGTACACCCTCTTCTTTGTAAACTTGAACGTCCTTCGAGCTCGATATTCCGCTCAAGGCGCACAATATCACATCACGCTCTCGCACCATCTCGACGAGCCTGCTTGTGGTACCCATATCGACCTGGAAATCATGGAGATTTCTATTGTTTACACCAATCACTTTTGCTGCAAGTTGCAGTGCTCGGGTCATCTCGGCTGAATTATTTACTTCCACCAGGGGCTCCATGCCAAGAGACAGGGAGAACTCGTAAAGTGCCCGAAGACGCTCTTGGGAGAGCATCGCGACGATGAGGAGGATGGTGTCTGCGCCGTACAAGCGCGCTTCGAGGATTTGGTATTCATCCAAGATAAATTCCTTGCGGAGGATGGCGGGACGGTCTGGTACAGCATCTACCGCGCGACGCACGAGCTGCATATCGAGAAGGGAGCCTTTGAACCACGTTGGCTCGGTGAGGACTGAGATCACAGACGCCCCCGAGAGCGCGTATGTCAGGGCCTGCTTTGGAGCGATTGTGGTCATGGCAATGGGGCCTTTGGAGGGGCTAGCGCGCTTGATCTCGGCCATGAGAGAGGGAGATGGTGTTTGCGTAGCTGAGGATGGGTTTCTCTTCAGACGCTCGACGAGCGGTATGAGAGGTGGGGCGAGGTTCATTGAGATGTAGGCCTCAAGATCCTGTCGCGTGGCCCCCGGCGTGGCTTTGGCAACTTCGACATCCTTAGCTCTTTGCGCGTATATTGTCTCCAGGATGGTTGCTTGCTTGGGAGCATTGCTTGTTGCTGACATTGTGGGTAATGGTTACTAGTGGGAGAGTTATGAAAATAAACGGCCAGATATTTGAAGAACATGATGGTCTAATCTAATCTTATCGCGATTGATGTTGTGGGAACGTTTGCTCACGTCCCAAGTCCCCATGTTGGCTCCTTCAGAAGTCCTTCTACTCATCTGCCTGCAAGAACCACTTTTCGAACATTCAGAACGGGCCACGGTGGCGCATGCTTATTAGTGGCGCGGTGGAGTCTACTCTGGAAAGTGATAGATTTCAAATCTCTCAAGCCGACATCACATCTGCTTCCTGATCATCAGAGGAATCCCAATAATGCACGATTTGCACCAGAAGAATCCTAAAACCCTTTTCCCTGTGGTATAGGACATCTCCCTCACCTTCAAGTCTGCCCCGATAGTGTGGAAATGGACTCGAACGTAGCTAAGAGCTTTACGCTCAGCAGCGGCAGCTCGATCCCATCCGTTGGCATTGGGTAGGTAGGCGCACCATTGCTGAGAGGAATAAATGACAACGGCGTACCACAGCTGTTGGATGGGCCGGGCATGTGAAGGAGACGATGTCACAGAAATGGTGATGACTGCCCTCGAACTAGGGTACCGGCACATAGACACCGTAAGTTACCTCTGCAGGTTGACATGACATGACTAAATCACCATCATATCAGGCAGCCAATTACGGTACTGTTTCGTGTTGCAACTGAGCGGCCTCGATTTCTCAAATGACGCTGGCGATTAGGCAACGAGGAATCTGTAGGGAAAGCCATTCAGGCATGTGCCATCCCTCGCAAAGAACTATTCATAACAACGAAGCTCGCGTGGGTAATTTCTGACGTTTTAATCCACACCATATCGACTTGAACCCGATCATAGTGGGGAAGACCACGGCCGGGTTTCCGTAGCCCTAGAACGCAGTCTGAAGAAGCTCAACCTGGACTATGTTGACTTGTATTTGATACATTGGCCGCAGGCATTACACGAGAATGGTGCGTATCCTCTACGCCATGCTGAGGTACATTTGACGACTTTGCCAAAGGCGATGCATACACTCCTGATGAACATCCAACTATAGTCGACACCTGGAGGGATATGGAGGGTCTCCTTGAGACGGGTAAGTCGGATATAGTATTACCCACTCAATTATCTGCATGATTAATGCCACTCTTTATCAATATCAGGAAAGGTCAAGCACATCGGGGTCTCGAATTTTAGTATCAAAACCCTGAGTGCACTTATGGAACACGCGAAAGTGGTGCCTGCCGTGAACCAGGTTGAGGCTCATCCATGTCTGCCCCAACACGAATTGCTGGCGTTTTGTCGTAAACACGGGATCCTCGTGACGGCATATTCTCCTGTCGGGAAGAATAAATTTGCGACGCATCCTACGATTGTAGACTTGGCGCAGAAGAATGACACAACCGCTGCCCAACTACTTCTCAGTTGGGGTGTCGCAAGGGGCACTATAGTGATCCCAAAATCAGCAAACAAAGAAAGACTTCGTCAGAACATAACGGTTGGCTCCGTCCGCTGATACCGCTGGTCACAGCCTGATCTCTTTGAATAGCTTATTCGACTGCCACCCAATGACCTGCATATATTGGATACGTTTCATGAGAAAGCCGGGATGCACCGAAGCGTGTGCGGCTTCCATTCCCTAGCACTTGGTGGGTCATGCTTTGGATGGACTTACGAACAACTTGGGTGGGACATGGTCAGTGGAGGGATTGTCTCCACCCGTCAGGAACGATTGGAATAAAGTTGGCCATGACTAAGGCCCACATTTGCCATGGATTTTTGTATCATTTTTATGTGATGACCTTGTGGCACCGGACATAAGTCGTCTTAACAACGGCTACGGCGCTTATCTCTTGTGCACCGCGGACCCAGTGGCCGGCCACACATTGTTCAACCCTTCACTAAGTTCGACTATGATCATCAGATCGGCCCCTTGAGAGTCGATCCACTAACTGTCCTCCCTTCATCAGAACTTATGGATAAAACTATTGGGACACGTTTTCGAATTGACATCTCCGCAGTCATGTCAGAGAACGAGGCACCAAGTTTGGCTCAGCGCCCTTGTGGCGTTCTGTCGTAATGCCATGGAGCTATTTTTGTGGGCTTACTGATCGTGGACATTGTACTTACACAGTTGCTATTTACAGACACGAGCGCGGCATTTTAGAGCACATTTTGGGGCTGCAGCGGTTCAACGAATATCCCGTTAGGCAGATTTGTTGCCTCGATGCACCAATCCGAAAAATAGACATGCCATAAACGGCACTCCCCCCACCAGGCTCGACATTCCTCAATAAACTGGATGTGCATTACGTTCCCCATGTGAGCAAAAAGCTATACGGTTGGTATTAAACCTTGATGCTTGCCACATTAATTGTTCCAGGACCTGCCTTTGGGTTCTCTTCCCTCTGATTGACTGATTTCAAGACGCCAATTTTGTGCGCTCCAGTCAAGATCTCATGTCAAGGAGAGCCACAACTTGGGTTTGCCTGTTAATTTGGAAATACTTAAGTGACCCTTGAGGTCTCCGAGGGCCTTGGTTCTGCACTCCCGGAATTTGACAACATGCCATTCACGGCTGACGAGGTAAAGTCATATCCTTCTGTGAGAATTGTCGCTCACATGAGAATCCCATCGTAACTAGTCAAAGTTGGTCTCTATCTTTGTCCAGACGCTTCTATATGGTAGGCCTTTCGTTGGGTACATGGGAGACCCTTATTTACTCCAACCCAGGGGCGTATACGGTCCTTTTCGTCATAACTTACTGGGTGCTCGTGCATCATCGACCCCATGGCAGGCCGATCCACAAGACCATGCTCGGTATCGCGATTACCATGTTCGTCCTGGCAACAATGGTAGTTCTCTTTGCCTTATATTCCGATCGCCGTCCTAAACATATTTGAATAGCACATTGCCGTCAATTATACGCGTATCATTAAGGCCTTTGTGATCCTTAAAAACGAACCTGGAGGACCTGCCGCCTTCTTCAACCAACTCTCCGAGTTTACCCAGCTCTTTGGCAGTGCGATATATGTAGCGCAAACATTGGTTGGGGACAGTGTCGTGGTGCGTCTCAACTTGCGAACCCGCAGGGAGTATACGCACTCATCTATGAGTTTTCTTTAGCTTCTCCGATGCTACCTTGTCTGGGGCCGCCGATGGACTGTTGTCGCGTTTCCGATCCTTCTGCTGATGGGGAGCACAGGTAAAGCCCAACATTGCCCGAGACCAAGCATGAGGGTCACTAACAAGCCGATTTCCTGTATCTATAGTGACAGGTGTCGGGATTCTATATTCGTTCGCGCGAGTCGTACCAGAGGCTGAGATCTTCGTGGTAGAACTCTCCCAATGGATCGAGTCTTTCTTCACGATGACGCTTGCCACCAATATTATCTGTACCTGTGAGTTAGACGTCCCCTAGATATACGGCCACTCTGGCCAGATGATATGTGAATGTGTGCTAAATATGGCCCTGATTCAGCCTTGGTCGCCTTCCGGATTTGGTACATTAATCGGCAGAATATGGTGTTCACTAGCAGTAGCTTGCGCCCGGTTATGCTCCTCGTCATTGAGTCCGGTGCTATATACTCCGCGACCTTGTTAACGCTTTTGATTTTGTACAAAACTGGATCTTGGTTCCAGTATGTGCTCCTTGATGCGGTGAGTGATATATATTTGATCGTTGTTAGTCTGCTTTTTTCTCACTCTGTGAAATCATACCCTTTAGGTCTCGCCCATTGTTGTAAGTAGCACTGGATATCCGACTCGTGACATAGACTCTCATCTCGCTTTACCAGGGTTTAGTTTTCTCAATGATTATTGTGCGTATTGGGCTTGGTTTGACCACGATCGGAGGGGAGACAGGTTATGTTGCTGGGAGTAAATCGGCGCCATTCTCTCACCATACGCATATCGGCGGGCGACCAGGGGCGAAGCACCTCGGTACCTTCATCGCTGCTCCGAATACGAGCACAACCTATACATCGGATGCACAGTCAGTGTCGGTTTCTCGAGATGAGGAGAAAGGTAACCCTTGAGCTCATCCGTCCGAACGCCGACTCAAAATGCTATCTCACAGCTGGTTCCTCCTCGTCCGTGAACAAAAACGGTAGCCCTGTTTAGCCTCCTTCAACACGTTGAGCGGCATGAAAGAGCATTTGGTAGTTGTATCTAATACTACTGTATAATTTAATTCAGTCTAGCCTCAGATAGGAAATTTATCCTTCGAACCGGATCATTTGAGTCCCACTTGTCTAAGTGAAACGTCAGGATCGTTAATTTCCGAGCCCATTCCATGTTTGGTCTACATGGCTGAGCCAAGCAACGGGATGACATCACCTTGTTTGTAACCCGGTTCCTGGTTCTCCTTCCTATTTCTTCACATGGCTCAACCAAAGTTGCTCGCGCTTCTCGTCTGCGGGAGCCTCCCAGCAGAGCTATACACAACATACGGAGACTATCACAGAATCTTTACTGAGCTTCTGCGGAACTCAAATCCTGACCCCGATACCCAATTCACGCTGGATAGGTATGATGTGGTCGAGAGGATGAAATACCCGACGGAGGAGAAGCTCGACTCGTACCATGGAATCTTGCTGACGGGATCAGGTGAATAATGCGTGGCACCCGAAAGTGTAATAGTAGTGCCTGATTGGTGGTGCCACAGCGGCTTCTGCGTACGAGAACAGCGAGTGGAACACTAAGCTTATCTCCTTTGTAACGCGAATCGCACAAACCAAGCCCCATATCAAGATATTTGGTACGCTGGTGCTGTATAAGCTCGTTATATGGCTGATATCACACTGTGAACAGGTATTTGTTATGGGCACCAGGTCGTTGCCCGCGCCCTTGGTGGGAAATGCGTGCCGAACGGCGGGAAATGGGAGGCCGGCATCACGCCCATCGACCTCACGGATTTGGGAAAGCGGATATTTGGTGTAGACTCGCTTGTACGCGCGCTGGATACCTATTCCATTCATTGCTGACACAACATGACAGAACATTCAGCAAATGCACAGAGATCATGTGCCAGCAGTCCCCGACGACTTCCACCTTCTGGGTTCGACGAACGTGTCGTACAACCAAGGAATGGTGCGCTATACACACGCTGAGGGCGGGCACCATGCGGCGTCTCAGGATCCCGCACCCGAAGATATTCAGATCCTTACTATGCAGGGGCATCCAGAATTTACTGAACCGATAGTAACCGGAATTGTAGGAATTAGAGCCAAAGCTGGCGTGTTGGACCAACGAACGGCAACCCAAGCCATGGAAAGGCGCTACTGGAGGAATGATGGTGACAAAGTTATCGGCCCTGCTATTTGGAAGATTCTAGGGGTTACCAAATTATAGTTATCCCTTGCTCCATACAGTGCTTATGATGTGGGTCATCACTGCGCGCGTGGCGTACGGTCCGTTAACACTCAGTTATTAACAGCTTAGGAGCAATCATAATGTCTTTTTGAGAAACCGGTATCGACTGATACATATTGAAACTGTATAATCCCACAACTAAATTAGATTAGATGCACATTTTAAAGCCTAGGGAACAATTGCAGAGAGTGGGCAGTGCATGGAGGCCTAGCAACACCGGTCAATATGGTACGGTCGCCTGCTGCAGTTGCGGATGCGATGAGCGTGGTAATTAAGGGACAGCCAAACAAGAGAAGGCGCGGTGATACAGTAGAGTAGTGTAGAGAAGCTAAAGGGGAACAAAGCTGCGAACCCAAATACATACAAACACAAGACTAAATCAGTCAACGAGGACTGGAAACTCGGAAAGTTCGTCGTACTTGGCTTCTCTAGAACTTTGGGAGTTGTATTGGGAAACACATCAATGATCAAGCGCGCAGGGGGCGATTTTGGGGGTCATCGAACCGATATGTCGACATCTTCAAACATCCCAAATTGGACAGTGTGGCGCAGTCTCATGCCAGCAACGCCGCGTGCTAGCCTATGTGTACGGTAATCAACAAAAGACCCTCAATTGTACTCATGTACAAATCACTTGCCAACCACGCAACTGGCCTTGATTCTTATCTTCCCTCCAACCTCACTCCCTACTGCCAGAAAGAACCCAAATCCTGCTTTACTCCATGCAAAACTATCGCGTTGTGCAGACAAGAACCGCGTATGTAACCTCGAATACGCATCCCAGTCAGTGGGGTCCATATCGAATGGAAGACCTCTTCCAAGGGAAACAAACCCCGGATGTTACGACGCAGTCGATATCTGAATTCAAGTACAGCGTCCGCGAGGAGGCGTGGATATCGGGTTCGCCACCGCCCAGGCAGGTCAGGATGTCGCCTCCTCCAGACAGAAGGCCCAACAGAGCAGGACCGTCCACCCCAAGTAGACCGCCGAGGCCACCCACCTCAACCATTCCACCAACTCCACTCAGCCCCGCTCGTGGAATCCTCAAAAATTCTCCTTCCCGCGAGCGTCGCAAGATATACTTTTACGAAAAAGCCGCGCCGTATTATGGTTTTACCACGCTTTCGTTACACCCTGTTAAATACCGAAGCAAGGAATATCCGACGAGTGAACATCTGTTCAACGCACTCAAGGTGGGTTTTTGACGACGGAGACTGGATTTTGGGCTTACGTTGCTCAAGTTTTTGGACCACAAACCGAATATTGCCGAGCATATCCGCACTTTCTCATGTCGACCCATTGTTGCGCATGCAGAAGCCCAGCGCTACCAGACTGATGTACGACGCGATTGGTACAGAACCAAAGTCGATGTGGTAAGAAGTGGTTGCCACTGACGTCAAGGCTTGTACTCACTTTCGTAATTGCTATAGATGGAGAGCGTGCTGTGGCACAAGTTTAACCAGCATTATGATCTGCGCGAAAGTTTGCTTGGGACGGGAGATGCGGAGCTTATTTATGTATGATCGTCGAATAACTGTTCCCCCTATGATTTCACTCAAGTTGTTTGTTAGGATTCACCCAAGGACTCGTTCTGGGGCATAGGCCCTGGTAGGACTGGTAGGAACGAGCTCGGTAGAGCCCTCCAGAGGGTCAGGACGAAGCTTCATTTGCGATACGGTTGAGATGAAGTGGCGGCGATGATTTTGAGATTAGGCTTTCAAGTTCCTTTTCTGTAATTTTAGCTCGATTGGCGTTGCACACGAATTGAATCAAACTCTCAGGGTGATTGTATGTCCCACCAGGGACTGGTGTAGAGACCTACGCAGGTAAACGCCACCCCTTCTCTGTATAGCTGGGTTCCAATAGGCCCAGGAGGTAATTGGCAGTGGCCTCAAGAGCATTGGCACCGAATAACGCTACTGGTAAAAATAGAAAGCCCGGGCCCTGTCCAGCTGTTGTGATTTGTATGTTCCTCAGGCACGAGGAATGGGAGGGATAAATCATTTCTGTTGCTATAATTCGGAAGGCGCAGTCATTTTCCATTCTACATATCTTAGGGTTCATTCGATTGTGGCGCTAGTAATTTTTCATGTAATATGCAATCACTACCGCCGAAAAGAAATTCGGAATGCTTTAAGTTAAAAACAACTAAACCAGCCATCCTCCTCATGCACGCAATTCGACCAGGTCAAATATTACACGGCGCCCCATGTGTGTATTCTGGCATGAGTGCCCATGCTGCTCAGTGCTTAGAATAGGCCCTTCGCTCTATCGATAGCACATTTGGAGGTGGCGGTTAAGAGCTGTTACATTGGTTGTAACTTACCCCGAGAAATGCGTGTTTAAACCGTTACAAGTTACAAGAGAGGACCACGGTGAATTTTGCCCGGTTTTGGCAGTACATTTGTGCTGAGCTATCATTCAGTTACAATTAAGAATAGACATATCCTGATTTGGGTGTCGGAGATCGAAAAATCTGTTCCTGGAATTCCACCTGCATAAACTGTTAAATTTCAACCCCTTCGTCGTTATGGATGACAGCGAGCAAGAGGCTCTGCGCACAAGTCTCCACAGCGACCATCGCTTTCTTGCAGCTACCACTCTCGCAGCCCTCCTCCTTGCTGGTTCCGCCTTTATCTGGCGTTCAAAACTGACTTCCATTACAGGCTTCAACCAACAGGGCGAGAATTCTTTTAGGGACCCTGACTTTGCGATGACAGGCGCTGCATCTCCTGGAGAGAAATCGCTCAAGTCTCGACTGCCTTCTCCCACTCTTTCCTCTGCTGATAGAGCCCACGACACCGATCTCAAGGATGCCAATTCGAAGAGTACCCGTCCCAAGGAGCGTCGCCGGCGAGGGAAGGATCCTTTGAAAGCAATATTCAAAGGCGGGAAGAAGGCGAAGAATCTTCTCAAGGTTGGGAGGGCAGAGGGCGACGATGAAGGCCTTCCGATTCTGGCACAAAGCCCGGGCGCAGACCAGCCAAGTCCCTCACGGAACCGATCCCCTGACGGTGCAACTTCATCTCGCTCTGTTTCTGTCTCGACCTGCTCGAGTCGACGCGCAGCCAACAGCACGACGAGCATAGACCCAGCGGCCGTGGCGTCCGATATTCCACGACAGGATGCAGCAAGTCACGAGTTCAATCAAGTCGGCGAAGATACGACCATTGCCTTTGAGGCCGTCACGCGTGATATCCCTGATGTCTTTTCTGAAGTTCAGGGTGCGAGCGAAGATTTGGATCAAGCATCAAAAATTTCAGTGACTTTGCTGCCTTTCTCCGCCTCTCGATCCAGTTCATCTTTAAATTCTGAGGGCTCATTAATGACATCCAATACCTCACCAATGTCTCCTGCGACGGATAACATTTCAGTAAACGCCACCCATGTCTTATTGTCCAGTAACATGAATCCGATAACCACCGAAAATACATCCAGGACACCTCAGTCTTCAAAACCACCCTCAACTTCATCGAATCCGTGGATCTGGGATGGTATCGACTCCTTCCCAACGCCCTCCGAAACGTTGTACCGAAAGCCTCCTCGCCTACAATCGAAAACCCGTAACTCTGCGTCGCCAACGGCTAACCCGGTTATTCTCCCCACAAATTCCCAAGCATCAACTCTCTCGCCCATCCCTGATGATCTCGCATCATCACGCTTCTCACCCATCTCGGTAGAACTACCAGAAGATGGCACATTCACATTCCCAACGCTTAACGCCACCCCGAATTCCTCTGCTGATTCCAGTAGTCTTCGCCATCAACTCAACTTTGAAACCATCTCTTCACCCTCTACATATTCAAATGGAATGCCCCAGCGCCGCGTCCCAACAACGACGCCTCGGCGAACACCAACGCCATCTTCTGGGACCAGCACACCACCTCCCTCAGTCTCTTTG
>JASFDG010000155.1:0-40909 GCA_036937095.1 Phaeolepiota aurea
ATCAAAACCGAGTTCAAACTCTTTAATAATCAGTTTTGCTAATATCTCACTCAATTCTTGGCCGATTTGGTTAGTTTTTGGTGCATTTTGATGGGGGGGAAGGTGGTGGTGTCGGTTCAGTCCATAACCGGTCATAACCAGTCCTGTTCAATCGGTCTTTTGTGGTCTTTTCATCCAAAATACCAAAAGACCGGACCCTCAAGCACTAAATGAAGCAGAGGATGAGCTTGATGACAAACATGACAAAGAAATCAATGAGAAATTTGATGAGGAAGAAATTGACTTGGAGGGTCAGGATGGTTGTGTGGTATGTACAGGTGAGCAGGTCATTGCCATTGCAGAGAAAGAAAGGAAGATGCCAGCAGCTTGCAATGCTGGTGGTTGTGTGCAAAACTCCAAGGACTTTGAGATGGCAAATGATGCATCTTTGATTGACAGCATGAGTTCCTATCATCTTGCAAGAAGAACAGAAACTGATTACTTACAATTGTCAGGGAAATGACCAAGGGGGTGAGAATGATCAAAATGGAGACTGCGTGAACTCTGTGAATTTAGATGCTAGCCCAATTTCACCAGTCAAGGTGAATGGTGCACCAGCTGAAACCAGGTCTGAAGTTACTGAAGAACCTGGGTGGCCAAAGTGAAAGAGGGTGCTGCGATGAGTAGCAGATGCACTGAATGGGTGCCTGTGTGGATCAGTACTCGACGGGTCAATGAGTGGAGTACTCAAATGTAAATAGGCTGGCTGTGAAACTCAATGGGTAAGCACAGTGTGTTTTGTGTACTAATTCACCTCGCAACTTACATCATTTTCCTTCAGTATCACCTTCAATGCATGAGCCTTGAACAGGAACCCCGAAATTGGGTATGCGTGGCTTGTGAAGCTTCTGGTGGGGGACAAGCAAAGTGGGCACGACGATGATGTCATTTTTTCTATATTTAGGCATGTGCCTGATTACATAAGTTAGTTAGTCCACCTGCGTAGGCCTTAACAAAAAAATTGACACCGGGTCTTTTTTTTCGATCCCGGTGCCCCCTTGATACTATTTGAAATAAATTCTAGGGACTAAATGTGCCATTATTTGACTATACCATCCAACAAACATGAATTCCTGCTCAAGGTCCAGATTTTCACCATATATGGACTGTCACACTGAGGCTGTGCACGTTCGCGGATCGTGCATGACCGCTACCTTAGGGTGTGGCAGACCGAACCCATACCTAAGTTGGGTAGCACCAACGGTTACCAAGGATGGATTGGGGCAGCGGCTAAGCCTCCGACGAGCCCCTTCGCACGCTTAACCCTTCTCATCCCTCTAATGAAATGTTTCTTCAGGTTCCTGTCATCGACCCAGGTTGCAGGTTCATATCACTTCTTTATTGCTCGCTACTGTACAGAACTTTCAAATCGCACTGTGGCTGCTGTGGGAAAGGATATTGCCTCATTGAATCCGAAATTGGGTCGGTTGCCTCAGGGTTACGCATGGTGTCGCTAAACACAACTTGATGCTACAGGCTGTGCCCACTTGTGAATCACTTTCTCTCCAGCAATGTCTGCTACACGGACCCCCATCGCTCGTGTCATTGTAGTTGATGACAATGACCCAAGAATAGGATATTCTGGCGCAGGATGGACGATGGATCATGGCGGAAAGGACAATGTCGGCAATTTTGGTCCAACGTATGAAAAAACGTTGCATGGCAGTGGACTCAGTACTAACAGTCTCGTTACTTTCCCATTTAACGGTATTTGGCTTTTCATCTGCATCTGAGTCATGGCTAATAACACTCTATGAAGGCTCCTCAGTAACAGTGATTGGTTCTAACGAACGGACGAACACTTCTGGTGTGCTGGATCCAACCTGGGAATGTTTTGTAGACAACAAGAGCATTGGATTCACCGAATTCTTCCAGTACCCAGAAAACAACTGGAATATGTGTTCGACCCCAAACCCAATCGAAGATGGCCCCCATGAGCTCAGGGTAAAAATTCTCTCAAATACCACGAGGTTCTGGCTCGATGCCATCCGATATGTGCCTTCTCCAAGCGTCTCCCTCGATTCCGCTTCAATCTTGATCGATGATAGTGACCCTGCGATCAAGTATAACAAGTGGGGCCCTCTCGGGGATATAGGGACGATGACAAGTGATTCGGGGGCAACACTTTCGTTTGATTTTATCGGTGTGTTGGTTCAACTCCTTCGTCTTTGTTGCAGTCTAAGGGAACCATTATAGGTAGTGCAATCTCAATGTATGGGTTGATCCCGCGGGAGCTTCCAATAGCCCCTACAACAGCCATTTATTCTATTGATAGTGGTGATCCTGTCCGTTTCAATCTAGATGGTCTTCCAAACCCGTCCGCAGCAACGGAGTATAACCATCTCTTTTTTACCACAAGCCCACCTCTCGCCCCAGGGCCCCATAACATTCTGATCACGCACCAAGGTTCAACAAATGCAACACCACTTGTCCTTGACTACTTTATCGTAGCAAACGCTTCGTCAAAAAGCACTACACTGGCACCCAGTGGCACCCCTTCCCCTTCACAATCTGCTGGTCAGTCAGGCACTGCTGGAGCAGCAAAAGCACAACATCGGAGCTATTGTCGGTGGTACCATTGGTGGGGTTGCATTCTGCGTTATCCTCATCCTGGCTTCATTCTTCCTGCGGCGCCGTCGTCTGCGGCAACTAGAGCAAACCAGAAGGCAGCGAGAGTTTTCACTGACAGGCAATTTGATTGATCCATTTGTGGCACCAACGACAGGACCTTCAACTTTCCTCCCGCCGAGCGATGCAGGCGACAGCGTTTCGCGCGCTGGTTCGAGCATGCCTTTGATGTCTTCCTCATCGGCGAGCTTGACATTCCACCCGTATAGTGATAATCCGCCGACATCTAAAGCACGCCCATTACAAGCAGTGCACAAACCTCGCAACGGGGGCCAGCCAGGCTCGTCGCAAGGTCACGAACAGACAGCAAGCGCTCAGTCGCCGGTCTCGGCACCGCAGATTGTGATGCACGAGGATAGTGGGATACGGATACCAGCACATGAGTCCACGATCCATGTCCCCCCACAGTATACGCCAGTGTAACTTGAATGCGACATGGCCAGCCTGAGATTCCTGTGTGCACTGGCAGGAGGCACAGGTTTTTGGTAAGGCTTTTGCGCCACAAACTTGCCATGGACTCTCCAAGCTCTGCGTCTGTATGATAGCCACCTATTTATATATATCCGTGTAAGTAGTTAAGAGAGAATTCACCTTGTTTTTCTGGCCTGGAGCCTCAGATATTTTATGCTAATCATGTGATCGTCGTTATCGACATTTAATTATGATAATGTGACTTAAGCGGTTCAGCGATTCACTCGACGATTCACGCTCACTCACGACGATTCACTTTCCCTGCTAGTTTACCCGAATCTCACACTTCCTGTGAACCTCGGAATCATTATGAAAAATGTGTCGGTCAAAATTATGCGACGATTCAGTGCCGATTTACCGCCCTGAATCGCCACTGAATCAACTCCTGAATCGCCAAATGAATCGACATAATTGCCACTATATTGTCCGCATCTTCTAGCCTTCCATCGCGGGCATCCTGTCGCACTGAAATAGGTGTGGGGGTGAGAGCACGAAATCTGGCCCTCATCTGCGCGTCTGCGTCGACTCTGCTAGAGATGTGGTCGAGATGGAGAGGGAGTTTAATTTCAAGGAAGAAGATGGGTAGATCGTCCACTTCGACGACGTAGGTAACGACGAAGTCGATAGTAAGCACACCTACAGCCTGGGGAAGGGGGTACTGTGGCTCGATGATAAAAGTATCATCGGTGGAGCAGACTTTATTGAGGATCTTGTCGAACACTCCGAAGTACTTGGTTTTGATGGTGGTGTTGTGCGGGATGCGAGCGAATTGGTCGAGTATGCGTTGAGGCAACATGTCTCCGTTTTGGTGCGGTCCGTGCCGGTCCTGACGGACCGAGCGAAGATTCAAAAAACGCTGCATCGGTGCATTTCGTACAGTCCGACCTATCAAAAGATTTTCGCTTATTCAAGGGTTCTAAAGGGTTGATCATGGACTCGAACGACCTAACAAATATCTTTGGCGTGCTGGACCCTACTTGGGAATGTTTCTTATCAGTACTGGGGCCTGTGCAAAAAGCTGGATGGCCCTTGTTGATGATTAACTCGACTCTAGGACAGATGTTGGCTCGACTTGATTCAAGTGCCTCGCTCTCTTGGGATGTCATGATCCTCGTCGACAATAGCGACTTTCAGCTTCGGTACAAGCAATGGACCTCATTCGGCGATACTCCCCGGCGGTGGTGACAGATCGGTTTGCATCTACGGGCCTACGTTTGACTTTATTAGTATTGAAGCACAATTATACCCCATCAGCTCCATCTCGTAGGCACAGGGATCACCATGTTTGGGGTAAACTTCCCAAATGCCTTACTACTGCCATCTACTCGATTGATGGGGGGGCAGGCCTGTGCCTTCCAACATCAACACTTCGCCAGACTCTGGTTCTCCCACACAATATAACCCCAGGCACCCTTGTTTGGACTTTGCAGCCTTTTGATCACTCACCAAGGCTCTCAGCTATTGCTTGGCTCAAATATTACATCGCCTCCAGCAATTGTGATAAATTCGAACGTGCGTGTCAAGGCAACCCATTCAAAGACAAATGTTATTCAAACTTCACTGCAGAGCCATCACCTACGAGCCCTCTGGTGAGGGCGATTGTCGGTGTTGCCATTGGTGGGGTTCTGGCTTTCACCCTCGCAATGTTGACTAGCTTTTTATATCATCGCCGTCAGAGGAAATTCTTATGCGCCAATGGGTTCAGTGAGCCCTCGTCAACGGGAACGATCATACCCTTTACTCATCCTGGGTCAACAACTGCACTTAGGACTCATCAGCAGTGGATCGACAGCTTCACGGATAAGAAGTGAATATCAAAGCTTCACCACTTTGCGCTCTCCTTTCTCCACAAAGATGACAACATCCCCACTTCACGAGAGTTAAATAACTGGATTTGGATCAATAATGTGCATTCGATGTCATCAAGCGGCCCCGCAGCGAGTTCGGCATTTGCATCACTCTGCTGTGCTGCTAGTCCCTGCACCAGTTGTACACTACAACTGGGCGGGTTAGGTGCCGTTGCTCCCAATTCGCCAACTTGATACAGTCTCCATCGAGGATGTATAAGGATAACTGATTATAAATTGTGAACGGTGTAAGCGCGCGTCCAGCATCAATGCCCTCGCTAAGATTCCCTTCCGATCAACCCAGTCCAGTCAAAGCGGTCATACTTCTTCTTGAACTGCGGCACCCTTTCCCTGTTGCTACGGAAATCAATGCGTTTCGGCCGCCGCCACCGCCGGGGCTCAAGGTCGAGCACATTTCCGATAATCTCACCAGCGAAATACCTGCATGCGTTGGGGGATATTCAGCATGATAAACTACTTGGAGAACTCTGGCAAGAGCACTGACCGAGGGAACTCCCCGCCCCCTTTTTCACCCTCATCCATACCCTCCTCGCCATTTTCGGCAGCGTCTCCAGTCCCTTCGATGACATGACCATAGCCTTTTTCACCTTTGTGATCAAACTGGACCATGAAATAGGGAAGATTCGGGACCATTGCGCGTCGGAAACCACCCGGACGAGCTGAAAAATCGATCAATTTTCTGTGTTGCGACCATTCAGCCTCGGACGCTAGGATTGATTCCTACAGGAAATTGTCAGAGAAAGGATGCATACGTTGTTTCATCATACCTTGAAGTAGCCTGGAATAAGTTCATATTGCTCCCAGGGTAATGGAACGCATTCAATGCATGTGTGATTTTGTCGTTTCAGCGAAATGACCGTTTCATAGAATATCACGCCCTGATCCTCTTCCGCGAACATCCGCATGAGGCATTTCATAAAGTTCTTGAGACCGAACCCCCTACTTCAGCTGCTTCCGGGCGGATTGTGTGGCAAGACTCACTCTAACTTCGTCCCAAACATCATCATCTCCCTCAAGCATCGTCAGGTGGTGTTGGATTGGCACTATCAAACAATGCCCCTTGACCAGTTCGTCGTTGACAGTACACGAAAGGTACACTCTAGTGCCCATCGCGACTACTGGAGCTTTGGGCGGTGAATCATCCTCCCCAAAGCAAAATGAACACGAAGCAAGTGCCTTTTGCGTCCGCTTGTAATCGTGGATGGCGAATTGGCGCTTCATACCGTCCGTGCGCATCTTTTGGCGGCCGAGCTTTTCTGCATTGTCGTCGATATAGTCCAAGTCGTTCTGATAATTTATGAATATATGGGTTTTGAGATCGCGCAGGAACACGGACCTGGAACTTTCCATCCCCCATTATAGCGCGGGCGTACTGTGCATCCAGATCTTTCTGGTCTGCTATACCAGCTCCGAATCGTTCCTGCCGTAGCATTTCCCCAAGAGTGACAGTGTCATCGTCCGCATTTATGCGGATGACCTCCCCGGTCTTGGGGTCATGAGTCTCAAACTGAGATCTCATTAGAAAAACTGATTAAAATTCGATAATGCTTTGGCCTTGCTTACCTTCTCCTTCTTTTTCCTATTGCCAGGAAGCACAGGCTCATCGGCCTTCCCGTGCCCAGTGTCATAGAGCCGTCCTCGGACGTCTAATGTTGGAAGTACTTCGACTTTCTTCCGAATGCCGCTGCTAGGATCCTCGCCTCCATTTGCTTTTTTGGCCTCAAGTTCATACTCGCGCTCCAATTTGTCGGCATCGGGAGCTCCCATAAGCTTGGCGCGAAGGACTTTCGCCTGCAATCTGTTGAGAGATGAGGGAGACAGCCCTCGTGACTTTGAGCCCGAGGCGGCTGGAGGGGGAGTCATGACCGACGGTATGGGAGTGTGTGACTGGGCTAGTGGTGATGACACCTGCGACGGAAGGCGTAGGGAGTCGAGCCTTCGGTTACTGGGCATGCGCATGGCGTCGGAGGGTGGTGAGGGCGTGGATGGCGTACTATCTGGCATGCCTCCCGGGCGGCGGAAAGATGAACTCCTGCTCGATCCCCCGCTCCCGCCGATGTCCGAGAACATAAGCCGTTTTTCGCCATCGCGTATAGGTCGACTATCGCGGCCTCTATTATCACGATCCCTGTCACTGCGCCGGCCCTCGCGCTCATCGAGGATCCGGCGTTCCTCCTTGGCTTCCTCGAATGCCTCCAGTGAGCCAAACCGTTCAATAGCGAGCTTTTCTATGGATTCTCCTTCCTCTTCAGCGGTCTCGTAGACGCGACGGAGGCGCATCATGCGCCATTGTGAGCCAGGCCCACCCGGTACGCTGGTTTTGGGAGGTGGAGGTGGCGCATCAAAGTCAATGGGTTTTCCGGCTTTGAGGTCTTGGTTCAATTCCTTATGGCTTATTTTAGGCTAAGAAGTAAGGAATCGTGGGTTGTTTGCTTGGCAGAATAGGACAAATGCACATACATTGTCTGGGTCTGGCCTATTTGCCTTGGGATCCTTCTTCTTGTGTTCTGTCCCCAAGCTCGAGAAAAAGTCAACACCGCCTGCGACAGTTCGCGATGCCTCTTGTGGTTCTCCATATTCCTCCATCAATGATTCGTCAACTACAGGAAGATGATGCGTAGGTCCATCAACTGGAACTATCGGTGCGGTTAGAGGCAAAAGCATCCATTCATCCCGTTGAATAGTCGACCCTGTCTTCGTAGTTGGCGGAAGACTGACTGAGGAGGGCCCAGCCGTTGCTTTTGAGGTTATCTTGAGGCTCTCAGCTGTTGGTATATCCGTAGCTAATACCTATGAACACGAGCTTGTTAGCTGCTTACTCCATTCCCGTTCTTCGACGCTCACCCTCTCACCATCCATATCAATGTTCTTTTCTACCCACATATCATCATCGTCCACGTCGTCATCCACGATCTTGAGTTTATCCTCCTTCCGCCTATGTTTATGTTTCTTGTCGCTGGTCTCTCGGTCATCGTCGCCCTTGCGTCGCTTCTTATGCTTCCTCTCAGAGTCATGGCTACGAGAATGCTTCAAGGAAACCTTGTCCTCGCCTTTCGTCATGACGTTGATGTCTGAAAGTTGGCCTCCCAATTAGTTCGAAAAATGTACTTATTTAATGCTTTCACACTCCCACATCAATATTGTCCGAATTAGGACAATACTTGTGTGAAAGTAGAACATCCATGTAGCGTCATCTCCAAACATCAAAAGACACGAAATTATCAGCCTGATTATGGGGGACTAACCAGAACGGGAACGAGAACTTGAATTATTGCAGGATCTCTGGTCCTGGGCCAACCATGCATGAGCGCTCTTGAGCTTGGCATTACATGGGGCTGTGGCCAAACATTCTCACTGCGCTCATCCAGCTAGGTGTTTAAATAGTAGAGTCGCTATCATTGGCAGCCTGCCCATCATAGCTTGTGGCTTGTATCGGCGCTTCAACGCCAGACTTTCCCTTCGATCCCATTATTCTAGAGCGGGAAGACAAAATCGGGGAAACTTTCAGATATCGTTCGTACAAGGCGAACAGGCTTTGAGTGAGGCTCCTCTCAATTACTCACCGGAGATCCCCCTGAGAATGGGGGCCTCGTATTCTCAAAGCAATTGACAACCTTTTTTAGACTTTCAACTGCCTCTCGACCACCCAGATCATCTCACAAAGGAGGTTACACTCCGTTCCCGTGCAGAGTATGGTTGACCGTGTTCATTGCAATTACTATCTGATGATTTAGGTTTCTGCCTGTCCCAAAGGCTTTGGTATGTTGAGAACGGTTTTTTATCTTATGTTGTAATTCACAGCCTGCATGGCAGAACGATTCTGAAATGTTTGGTTTCAAGTTCACTCCAAAAACAGCTTTACCTATTGATTCCATCATCACAAACCTGGGAGAGAATGGGTTGCTGCACCTCATCTCCGTTGGCTGTGAGTTCATGTTATTTTAATTACACCAACACAAATCAAGCAATGACAGTGAAATCCAATACCTGTTCTGGCTTTTGACTCGGTGAACAATCAAGATAACATTGGAGATCCATCTTAACAGGTTTACAGGAACTCGGGCTAACTGCAATCAATGGGTAAAAGACACTCAACCAACGGCACCGCTATTGAGCTAAATCACAGGTTAATGACATGCCTATGTATTCTTGAACAAGGTATGTGCATCCTGGCGCTGTCATCCATCTACATGTGCTTATGATCCTCAGTTAGTCCTCAAAGCTATGCCTTACATGACCCGCCCATAGCGCAAGCGGTCAAAGTATATGGACTATGGATCTTGACCCGCCAGAAGATAGTCCACCTCACACTGACTTTTGTCGTTGATCTTGCACCATTCCCAACCCATTTCACGGCAGATGGAAGGGGAATATTTACCCTCAGTAAACGGAAAGACGTCATAAGTATGTCTAAACGAGAAGTGCGGCCCGACATGGTCATCTTTGCCACTGGCTATATCCAGAAATTCGATTTTTTCGACAGCGAGCAAGGACAGTCACTATCCGACATATATTGTGGACATCAGGACACAATCCGACACCAGAACAGATGTCCGCAATATAGTGCGGCATGACGAGCATCCCGTTGCATCCATCAGGTATGTAAGACCCAGAGTTGGTGAGTCCATTCTCTAAATAAATGGCGTACCATCGCATACCCTTTCGCTCCTTGCAGGCGCAATTCTACCACTATCTGAGATTTGGAAATCTTGGTCAAAGGACAAGTGAAAATGCCGCTTCCACTGCCCCATTACCATCTACTTATTAATACAGATGCACGAACCAAGTATGGGGTGGAACATTCGACAAACATGAGCACACTGGCGAAGGATGTCGGTGTTGCTCCTGGGCTGTTCGAGCTGTGGTGTCATTATGGTATATCCACGTCGTGGTTTGTTATTGGTGAATTGACTGTTTCACTTTCAAACCCGTGCTAAGTTCTAATTCGACACTGAGTATTGGCTATGGGACTGATCCCAATGGTTTTCTATATGCTGGTCAAGGTATCATGGCTATGGGGGGAAGCTTCTTGGTGGAACAATCGTACAATGACCAATACGAGTCGATAACCATTGTCAAGAGAAGTAAACGAGGCAGAATCGAGGTATACTTCGATGAGAAGCGGAGACAAACACGGCCCGGGAGGTCACGACTTCCTTTGCTCCTGGCCGTAAATACTTAATCCCCAAACTGCATACCCTTCCCCGAACCTCCTCTCAACAGGTCCACAACCAATAAGTGGTATCTACACCCGCGGTTTTCTCCTTATGGTTGCTGGTATAGATGTGCTATAATTGGTATGTAACAATGTATTGGGCGTTTAGAGGGCTACTTACACGCTCAGGTTTGATTATTGCCGCCTTCAACATTCCACGTCTCCGAGCCCATAATAATGAAAGTCATTATCGTTGGTGCAGGTCCATCAGGGCTTGTGGCTTGTAAATCTTTCCTCGATGCTTCAACACCAGACCTCCCCTTCGACCCAGTCATTCTAGAGCAGGAAGACAACATTGGGGGGACTTTTAGATATCGCTCGTACGAGGTGAGTTCAGAAATTCGCCATCAATAGCCACGCAAACATTGACTGAACAATTCAAGAATGCAAACCTAGTCTCATCAAAGCAACTGACATCCTTCTCGGATTTTCGGCTACCTCTCGACCACCCAGATCATCTCACATTAGCTGTACTGTAGCGTGTTTTTATTGGAAAGAGGCCCGACTCAGGTTATAAATAACAGGAATACGTGCAATACTTGCAAGACTACTGCGACCACTTCCACCTGAACGACAGGATCCAATTCTGCACAAAGGTCGTGGGTGTTCGTCGTAGCGCGTCGGATGGCCATGTCGTCTCCTACTTGCAAAGAAAGATGCTTTTTAGTGGGGAATATCGCGAGGAACGTGAGCTATTTCAGTCTCTGGGTCTATGAAAGCTCAGATGTCACGCCCAACCCAGCGCTCCAATGTATAAGTGCACCTTATCTGGCGATATGTGCAGGGCTTCACGTTATACCTGCTATCCCTACTATTCCTGGGATTGATTTTGTGTTGAACCGCAAGGAAAAAGATGGGCCCGAGCCAAAAGCGTTTCATTCTGGGGATTACAAACTGCGTTCTCAGCTCACTGGCCGCAAAGTCATGGTCCTTGGGACGGGAGAAACGGGAATGGATCTCGCTTACGAAGCCGTGAAAGCTGGAGCAAACGAGGTCACGCTCTGCTCTCGCTCAGGGTATGCTTTCCCTGTTTGATATTGCCCATTCCAATTAACGTCAAGTGATCTAGATTTCTGTCATTCCCAAAAGCTCTGGTATGTCATCGAGAAACACGATTTGAAGGTCCTTCGATTCACCTGTATGGCAGAATGATTTTGAGGTGCTTGGTTTCAAGTTCACTTCAAAGAGACCTCTACCCATCGATTCCCTCATCACAAATCTTGGGGAAACGGCTTATGTGGTAATTTCTGACCTCATAGAACCAGCTATATGCGCTGACTCCTCCTCAGCACCCATGGGTTGCCGCGTCTCACATTCGTTGGTTGTAAGTAGGAAAGAATTCAGTTCCACAAGCACCACTCAGGGTACGACAGCGTTTCCGACTTTGTGATCAAACGCGTTTTGTGGCTTTTGACAGGTGAGCACGCAGAGTCACACAGAGGAACTTGTTTGAAAAAGGTTCACAGGGACGCAGGCTGGCTGCAATCAATGGGTAATTAAGATACGGCTGCTCGATACCAGCTCTTCTCAGCTCATTTATAGGTTGGCGAACTTGAACCCCATAGGCTTGGGCGTGCCTATGTATTCTTGAATAAGGTATATACTTCGTTGTTCGTCTTGCGCATAGCAGCTGATCCTCAAGTAGTCACACAAAGCCATGCCTTATATTAACCGCCCATACCGCAAACGACCAAAATATCTGGACTATCTATCTTGTTACATCGACCCACCTGAAGATATCCCACCTCACACTGACTTTGCTGTTGATCTGGCACCATTCCCAACCCATTTCGCATCCGATGGGAAAGCAGTCTTCCCTCTCAGTAAAAGAAAAGACGCGATAAGGATGGCCAAGCGAGACGTGCGACCCGACATGGTTATCTACGCCACCGGCTATACCCAGAAATTCGATTTTTTCGACAAGGAGAGCTACTATCCGACACCAGAACAAGCAGACGTCCGCAATATAGTGCGGCATGATGACCATTCCATGGCATTCATCGGGTATGTGAGACCCGGAGTTGGTGAGTCCATTCTCTAAATTTTGCACCATCCCGTACCGATTTCGCTCCTTGCAGGTGCAATTCCACCACTATCTGAGATGCAGGTGTTCTTCTGGATATCGCTGATCAAAGGACAAGTGAAAATGCCGCTTCCCCCGCCCCATTATCACCTACTTGTAACTGTGAATGCCCGAATCAAGTATGGTGTGGACCATTCAGGGTATATGAGCACATTGGCGAAGGATATCGGCGCCGCACCTGGTTTGTTCGAGCTGTGGTGGCATTATGGGATCCACGTTTTAACGTGTTACTGGTGAATTCTTATTCCACTTTAACTAGCACTCCCAGTTTTGATTAGTGCATTCCAGTTTTGGGGCTGCTTACACGCCCTTCTATCGGCTTGTTGGGCCGTTCCGATCTGCCTTGGCACCGAAGGTCATCAAAACAGAGCTATGGGACACCATTCTTCGACGTGGGGTGTTGGGAAACCTGCTTATGGGGTTGATTCCAATGGCGTTTTATCTGGTCATTAATGGCATCGCGTTCTGCCTTGGTTTGGGATGGAAACTACTTGGTGGAACAATTGTATCTACCTGAGGCTACCTTTATACACAAAAGCATTGTGGATCATTTGACTTTTGTGATAATCAAAATCAGACAGTCATTTACACCTCTGCCCGCTTCTCCATCAACCCTTCATATTCACTTTAGACCTTTACGGCGTCTAGACTGTTGCATTTGTTCTGGGGAAATTCTGGAAAGAGCCCCATAGACGAGAGCGATCTTGAGCTCAGCTCAGGTATTTCGTGCGTAACAATTATCTCGTTTCTCAAGGGGTTGTTCATCATTCCCTAGGAACATCCGACCTGCCTATGGAGATATTCGTGGCTCGTTTTCGCGAGACTATGGACGAGTTCAAGTTGGTTCCCCTCGCTGCAGCCGGTCTCCCAATTAATAGTGGAGAATGGGAGGGCTATTCGATGTTTCATTGATGTCCAAGCCATGCAGTCATCCTCTGCTCCCTTTGTGTTGGATTCTAACTCTGATAGAGACCAGCCACGCAGGAGAATGAGGTATACCCGGACTGACAAAGTACGGAATGGATGTTGATGGCAAGTTGGAATGGGTCAGTTAGATTAGTGGACTTTTAATGGGCTGGTGAAGCCGGACAGGCGTCGTATCCCCCCTCCCCCTCATGAATACCAAGCAGATAACCTGGGCGATTATGAGCCCCTATTTCCTGCAGAAGGTTGCTTCGTGCCGTCAATGACCATCTTGGCGTGCCTTGCCTGTGTTGGAAAACTATTCCTCTTTCCCCCCCCCCTCCCATCGCCCTGCTTGGCCCCTTCCCTCCGTCCTCCCATTGAGATTTCAATGCTATCTAACTGTCTTTTCGACCCCTTACTTTAAATTGGGTAGTTCCATAGCTACATAATACATGAATGAAAAAGAGTATAACGGATTGCAGCACAGCTTGGGATACGCTGGCTATTTGTGGCGAATCGGTGCGTGGAACAATATATATATCAGAAAGCTGAGATATAGTGCAATCAGTGTTGCCATACATACTGTTGAGCTTGGGTGACAACCCTGGACTCTCCAGAGGCACATGAAGCATATTGGTTGCAATGCCTATGCTCATGACACAGCGATGGGTTTTCGAAAGGGGGTGATGTATGCCATATTGCAGTTTGCAAATTTGCATCACTAATGCCACCATTTATGTCGCCCCAGAAGATTCCGTGATTGCCACCTGAAGGGCTTGTACCCTCGTCCGAGAACGATGCCTTGACCGTGCCACGCGACTAGTCACAACGAGTGATGTCGCTAGGACGGACCCCGCCGTCCAAAGACTGGCGCTGTACTGCAGGTCTTCATTTTTGAGAATGTGAACCTGGCATCTGTTGTGCACTGTTGGAATTATTGTATCTGTTAAGTAGACTAATTAACTTGCGATTCATGAATCTAATAATCCGGCATTAAATGTGATTTCCTTCTTGAGCTAATCTCTCATTACGTTTGAAAATTTTCGCAATGGAAACTCCAGATCCTGCCAACGTCCGTATCATAACCACTCTAGGACATGTCGACCACGGGAAAACGACTCTCATGGATGCTCTATTGGCAGCCAACAACATCATATCGGCCCGAATGGCGGGAAAGATGCGATATCTCGACAGTCGTGAAGACGAACAGGAGCGAGGTATCACAATGGAGAGCAGTGCCGTTTCACTCAAGTTTCAAGTGATGGAGAGGGATGCGGATGGTGGTATGCAGCTTCTTGTCTCTTCACTATTGAGGATGCATCATATACAAGATCAGGACGATTGCCAACGACTTATATTGTCAATATGATCGATACACCAGGTCATGTTGACTTCTCGAGTGAGGTATCAACTGCTTCAAGGCTGTGCGACGGTGCACTTGTGCTTGTTGATGTGGTGGAAGGCGTTTGTACACAGGCAAGAATTCGATCTATTTCATACAGTAGCTACGGTAGAGCTAAATACCGATGACAAGACCATCGCTGTACTTCGCCAGGCATGGCATGATCGCTTACGGCCTATACTTGTCATCAACAAACTCGACCGTTTGATCACAGAATTGAAGTTGGCGCCAGTCGAGGCATACCACCATCTTGCCCGACTCATAGAACAGGTTAACGCAGTCATGGGTAGCTTCTTTGCAAGTGAGAGGATGGAAGATGACTTGCGGTGGAGAGAGGATCGAGAGCGCCGCCTTGCAGAGAAGAAGGAACAGCATGCAGATGAGACTGACGCAAGAGTCAATGAAACAGATGAATTTCAGGAGAAGGATGACGAGGACATTTATTTCGCGCCAGAAAAAGGGAACGTGATTTTTGCATCTGCTATCGACGGCTGGGGATTCCGTGTTGGCAAGTTCGCCCAGCTGTTCTCGGCGAAATTGGGAATCAAAGAGGCTAATTTACGACGGGTGCTTTGGGGAGACTTTTTCTTGGACCCGAAGACGAAAAAGGTGATCAGCTATAAGCACCTCCGGGGTCGTGCGCTTAAACCTCTTTTCGTGCAATTCGTGCTAGAAAACATCTGGGCTGTATACGATGGTGTTGTTATTAACCCGTAAGACTTTTTTTTTGAAGACCAACGACTTACTCACCTACCTTGCAGAAATACCGAAAAGGTTGCAAAAATCGTGACTGCATTGAATCTCAAGATCCCCCCTCGCGATCTCAAATCGAAAGATACCCGTCATCTTCTCTCACTTATATTCACGCAATGGCTTTCATTGTCGACTGCCATCATACAAACAGTCATTGATATTGTCCCATCCCCACCTATCGCTCAGGCTACCAGAATCCCCAAGATGCTTTATCCTGATCTACGAGAGGCGACAACTAAAGCGCAAAGCAAACTTGAGGAAGACCTTTTTGCATCGAAATCGGACCCCGATGCTTGTGTTGCAGCGTATGTGAGCAAAATGTTCGCCGTCTCTGCCAAGGACTTGCCCGAGAACAAGAAAAGGCAGATTACAGCAGATGATATGCGGACCAAGGCGCGGGAGGCGAGGGAAGCTAGACTTGCTGTTGCTGAAGTTGAACAGGGAAGCAACCCTGTTCCTGTGGAATACAAGCCGAAAGAGGAGCCAGCTGAACAGGCCAACGACGCGCGAGCAGACGCTGAAGTTGTGCTTGGTTTTGCACGGCTATACTCTGGAACGCTCAGGACGGGTGCATCCGTCTTCGCCGTACTTCCAAAGTATGATATAAAAAGGGCACCGACACACCCTCATAATGCAAAGCTATTGATCAAGGCAAACGTAGAAGGGCTCTATGTTATGATGGGTCGCGAGCTTGTGGCAGTCGATGCCGTCCGCGCGGGTAACATATTCGCAATCAAAGGTTTGGAGGGCAAAGTATGGCGAAGTGCAACACTCTGCGCACCAGGGGAGACGGGAATTGGAGAACATCCCGATCCTGTACAAATGAAATTGTGCCTAATTAATCTGGGTGCAGTCAATCGATCAGTAGGTCGCAGCTGGTTGACAATGAAGATATGGGGCTGATATAAGGGCAGGCACCTCCGATTGTTCGTGTCGCTCTGGAGCCTGTGCTCCCAGCAGATATGCAGAAGCTGGTCAACGGCCTAAGACTGTTGAGTCAATCAGATCCGTGCGTCGAGACATTTCAGCAACAGACTGGAGAGCATGTCATTCTGACAGCGGGAGAGCTGCATTTGGAGGTGAACCCCCTGTTCACCTCAAGACCTAACTTTTAACGCTTACTCTACTCAACTAGAGATGCTTGAAGGATTTGAGGGAACGCTTTGCGCGAGTTGAGATTCAGGCGTCCAAACCCATTGTTCCTTTTAGGGAGACGGCTGTTAAGGCACCAGGTAGACTTAATTCCTGGGGGTATTTTTACATTCTTATTGGGTTTGATTGGCAGATATGGCGCATACGAAGACGCCCGGCGCGGCCAGGGGTACGATTCGCAGTGTTAGCGTCCATGGAGTCTTGAACTTCACTATCCGTGCCAGCCCGTTGCCTAAAATCATCCTCGGTTTCATTCTCGAAAATCTAGTGACCTTGAAGAAGTTGCAACTTGAGCAACAGGACCGCGTGGAAGATGATGATGAGGAAGGTGTGGACAAATACGGTGATATTGTAAGGAAACCCACAGTCAAGCCCGCCCAATTTTGGGATGCCCTGCACGATAAATGTAGAGAGGCTGGAGGTGAATGGGAAGGTGCCGTTGATAGAGTCTGGTCGTTTGGTCCTCAAAATGCAGGAGGGTGTCTGCTTATTGACGCGAGGAAGCCCAAGGCTTTAGCCTCGTGAGTGTTTCATTTTACCTTATTTCCCTTCTGTGAGCTCGGGGGGCTGATCGTATATTAAAGGATGAAGCGTCGTTTAGACGGAGCGAAGATAGAGACAATAAATGAGGGCATTGAAAAAGTTATTCATGATTTTGATAATCATATAGAGACCGGTTTTCAGCTGGCGACATTCCAAGGGCCGCTATGTGCGGAGCCTGTAGAAGGGGTGGCATACTTCGTTGAAAGCGTAGAGATCGACAGGGAGGCGCTGGATCGAGAAATAGGTCGGCGCTTACACGACGTCAATCATAGCCCCAACTGACAATCATTCTTTGCCAGTACAAAATAGAATGGCACAAATAACAGGCTCTGTTATATCAGCTGTCCGGGACGCCTGTCGGAACGGGCTTTTGGATTGGTCCCCGCGTCTGATGCTCGCTATGTATACGTGTGACATTCAGGCATCTAGTATGTGGTTCCATACCATCAGATTGGCACGATGAACTGATGAATATCGAATTAAGCCGATGTCCTGGGAAAAGTTTATGCTGTCGTTGCCAAAAGGCGTGGGCGGATCGTTGCCGAGGAAATGAAAGAGGGAACCTCCTTTTTCAATGTTTCGGCGCTGTTGCCAGTTGTTGAGAGTTTTGGGTTTGCGGATGGTTCGTGAGATTTTCAATTTACCGCACCCCCTTTCTGAATGTGTTTTAGATATACGGAAACGTACCTCAGGGGCCGCTTCACCACAGCTAATCTTCAGCGGGTGGGTAACTTTCCTTGTCGGACCTTGATGATGAGAAAACTAACTAGCAGGACAGGTACGAGCTTCTTGATCAGGACCCTTTCTGGGTCCCTACTACAGAGGAAGAGCTCGAGGACCTGGGGGAGAAGGCGGATCGATCTAACATTGCCAAGGGTTACATGGATGGTGTCCGAGATCGGAAGGGCCTGTTTGTCGATCGCAAGATTGTCGAATTTGCTGAGAAGCAGAGGACTCTGAAGCGATGATTGTTTCTGTTCTTTTCCATGTTATCCTTCATTGTATAAATAATGAGTATTGCATTAATGTTTGTTATGGCACGTATTTGAAAAGGATGCACTCTTGGCAACAGAGAAGGATACTATCTATCAGCTGAACATGGGGTCACACATTTCAGGACCACGAATCAGGATTCAGGAGCTCCCAGAAATCGATTACGTAATCTACATCAGAATCTGGTGTTGTTGACCATACTTCGCCTGGCAACTCCTGATTTCTTCTCCTTCCATTGGCTTTCTCTCCTAATATTTTCACAGCTTTCGCCTGGATATGATGTCCTTCACTTCCACAGCTGTGTACCAACATACATTCCTTGCCCAACCAACGAGGGTTACAGCGTCAAATGTCATTACTGAGCCGGCCCAGCAGTTACAAGAGGAGCAGGAAGTCCTCTACGACCAATACGCTACATTATTCTGTCGTGCTCTCTACGATTACGATGCGCAGGATGCATCGGCCCTCTCCTTCCGAAGGGGAGATATTATAGAGGTTCTTACACAACAACCATCAGGTTGGTGGGATGGTTTGCTCGGGGATGAGCGCGGGTGGTTTCCGTCAAACTATGTCACTATAATATCAGATGAGGAGGCAGAGTCTGCCTTTTCCGGGTCAGAGTTCTCAAGCGCAGACACCCAGGGGACAGCAACTCAGCTCGAGCCAGCGGCTGCCGACGTCTCTCAAGCGATCATGACAGGGACACAGGCGGAGAATGAAGAATGGCTAGATAAAGAGGTATCCTATCGGGCTGGCGAAAACGGCCACCGGGCGGACGAGGGGCGGAGCAATGCTTCTCAGCCCAGTGACTTCTGGATGCCTGAAGTCACACCCGATGGACAGGTGAGAATAGTGCAAGAAGCCCAAGTCTTGAATTTATTTTTTGCTAGATATATTATGTCAATACGCATACCGGACAACGTTCGCGCGATTTGCCACAAGAGACAGAAGACGAAGTGTCTGACACAGATCTGGCCGGGTTGACCTCACAAGCCAACTCACGCTCCGCGACAACTGCCGGCCTTGCCTTTGGTCCAAATGGATCGTCAGAGATTCTTGCGGAGAATGTTGAAGTCGCTGGCTTCGGTGTTCCCCGACCGACAGGTACACCGGAGCCATGGATAAGGAAGCTTGCCGATGATGGAATGTCGTATTACTACTTCAATTCCCATGACGGGAGGGTGCAATGGATTCGTCCAGAGGGTACAAATGGTGCCGCCTCCCAGAACCATGCACCTGCCAGTTCATCACGTCAATTTACGAATGGATCACGCCTCAGTGTCTATTCTGATGACTCTGATGTTCATCCGCTGCATGACCACCCACACAAGCGCCCGACCATGTCAAATGGCCATGTAAATGGATCACGCCAGTCTCCGCCTAGATCTGACCACACACACAATGTCATGATGGAACTCACGGCTGCAGAGAAGATAGCCAATTCTTTGCAACAGGCATTATCACCACCACCTGCTGAACTCGTGATCGATCTATCTGCAATCGCTAGAAGCACAATTCAAGCGGTCATACGGATGGTCCAGACCAACGGCACGCATCGCCCGTTTGAAGACGATCAACAGATGGACGAGCACATTCACAGCGTTGTGCTTTCCGTTCGAAACCTGTTATATGTGGCTGCTCCCCCGTCGGCGCAGCTACCTGGGAAACTACTGTCAAAAGATGGGCGAGACTCCAAGACTATTTCTACATCCCCCTTGAAACCTGCCCAACGCAAGGTGACGGCCACACTTTCGAGACTTGTTCTTTCCGCCCGAGCAATCCAATATGATTCTGGATCGGAGTTGTTAGAGACTCTGACACGCATTGAAGCGGATTCTGAAGAACTGGAAAGAGCGGTATTATCCTTTGTGTTGGAGGTACAGCGACATACCCATTCCGACGGCCGCGGGGACAAACCTTCGAAACGCCTTCATGGCGTGTTTTCCACCGCGAATATCGGTTGGGGGCTTGTAGGTGCTGGGTCTGCCGGGAGTTGGAAGGGCTTCGGTTGGATTTTGTTGGAGGATGATCAAGTCGCCCCCAAACGAGTTCTTGGCGCGGACGTTGCGGCGGAAATCGACCTTACATTGGCCCATATTGTTGACAGTCTTGGCATACTGATGCATATGCTTGAGCCAGCGCATAACAGCCCAGGTAGCTCCATTGCCAATTAACATAACTCTTTTTCTGATATCTTTCATAATAGTGGAACAAATTCGCTTGCACGTGCAAGAAGTGGTCATGCACGTGTCGTCCTTCATTGCGTTCATCGCTGACATTCATGTCGCTCGACATGTTGATATCGATGGTGTCCGCCAAGCGGGAGAAGGAACGGTGAATGATCAATATCTGCAAACCGTCCAAAAGGCCCGGGATCTCGTCCGGCTGTTAGAAGTTGTTCTGCAAGCCGTCTATGATGATAGTTCTTCGTTGCTTCTTGCCGCACAAGGTGTGCACGACTCTGAATACCGCCAGCAATCGTCCAATGGAGCCCTGGGTTTCGAACGCCTGTCACAACTCTCTTCATCGCTCGCATCGAACGCAAGCGTAGTAAAACAGACTCTGGACGCTCTTCTTTCGGTCGGTCACGATCAGGCCGATGTGGCCCAAGGTGATTACAACGGGTCCATCGAATGGAGAATGTCGCGATTAAGTGTCATCGGCACCCAATTTGGAGGGCCCAATCGGCATGTGCATGATTCAGAAAGCGAGGAATACCTTGATTTTGAACAGGTTCTTGGGGGCCAGATGCCACGTCGAGCAGCTGGGTCGTCCTTTGAAGAGTATCCCACTCTCGTCAACGGCGACACATCAGAGTTGTCTCTAGACACGACACTGGTCTCTCATCCGACCTCTGATTCGCTGGAACACTATGATCAGGGCAATGGTGATGCGCAATTAGACGATGCTTGTGAGATTCCGAGCTTCATATCCAATGTTTGCTTTTAATAACTACCTTTCAAGCAGCGGTTGTGAAGCCTAAAGGTCCTACGCGAACGGTTGGACCCAAGAAGCTAGGTAAGCTACTTGGTGAGGAGTACGAGGCGAACTTCGCTGCGGAGCCACAACCTTGGTATCTCAGACCCAACTACAACGCGGCCGAAATCTTCATTGAACCGGATGGTTCTATTCGCGGCGGTACAGTCCCTGCTTTGGTTGAGCGGTTAACGGCCCATGAGCAAGCAGGTTTGACCTTTTCTTGGGTGGTATGCACACATTATCTAAATATACCCCCAACAGACACAACATTTAGTCGAGCGTTCCTCATGACATATAAATCATTTACTACTCTGGACGAACTATTCGATCTTCTTGTACAAAGGTTTAAGATCCAGCCCCCAACCACTTTGACCTCGGCAGAGAGAGAGCAATGGGGAAAATTGAAGCAGCACGTCATTCAGATGCGGTCGGTCAACCTCCAAATTTTCATAATTCTGTCTAACAGGAATTCAGAGTGATAAACACCTTCAAATCTATGGTCATGGATGAGGATGTTTTGGAAAAGGAGGATCTCTATATCTTGGATCATATGAAGGAGTTTATAACATCGGAAGAAGTTTCCCGTTTCACTGCAGCCAAGCAACTCACAAAGCTCATTGAGCGAGCAGTGCGTGTTCTTGCCATTATATATACCCAGTCAGCGAAATTAACTTCACTAGCAAAAGGGCAAGGATAGCATGGTAAAAATGTTGGTCAACACGAAACAAGTCCCTCCGCCCCCGCCCATAATGCCCAAATCATTGAAAAAATTAAAGCTTTTGGATATCGAACCTCTTGAATTGGCACGGCAATTGACCATCATGGAGAGCCAGCTCTATCAACGAATTAAACCCATGGAGTGTTTGCAGCGCTCTCGTGAACAGAAGACAGAAAACGTTGACAATATCACGGTTGTCATCCAGACGAGCAATCGCGTTTGTCGCCCTTCCTATTCCGGGTGGTCTTTCCGTTGACTTTGGTACCTAGATTGCGTGCTGGGTTGCCGAGTCGATCCTAAGCAAAGATGATTCCCGACGACGTGCACAAGCTGTGAAACACCTTATCAGTGTTGCTGACGTGCGATTCTTCCCTAATGCTCCGATTTACATCTTTCTCATTCTTTCTTGTTCAGCGCTGCCGAACTCTGAATAATTTTTCAACCATGATTGCTATAACATCTGGTCTCAACACTCCTCCGATCCGACGATTGAAGCGGACATGGGAACAAGTGAATCAACGCTTTATGGCTCAATTTGGAGCCTGCGAGATGACCATCGACAGCAATAAAAATTTCACAAAATACAGGTCATTAATGGCTAATGTTACTCCCCCCTGTGTACCGTTCATTGGCACGTTTCAATCAGTCTGTTCCATTCCTCGTCTTACTTACTATCATCGCTCCAGGTGTTTTCCTTTCGACATTGCAATTCATCCAGGACGGGAACCCTGATAATCTTCCCGGTGGCGTCGTCAACTTCCGCAAGCGCCAGAAAGCATCTGAAGTCATCAACGACATAAAGCGTTGGCAGACCCAAACGTTCAATCTCCAACCCATTCCGGCTGTACAGACTTTCATCGAAGAGTCGTTGAACCAATTCAATGACACGAAAGCTTCCAGCGAGCACTTCTGGACTGTCAGCCTGGAGCGAGAGCCGCGGGAACGAGAGGATGAAAAGATGGCGCGCCTCTTGCAAGAGAGTGGCTTCCTGTAGTCTGCAGCAATGATGGACCTCTGCCTCCTTGAGATTCCCACGTGTTAATATTCGTACTTTCCTAGTTTATGGTGTAAAATAGCTCGTGGATCGCTCCTAACATATGTATACTTAAATACCATCTAGAACTTGCAATTCTTGCTGATGCTTTCCGGGTATCTAGAGATGTCAATCCAGAACTTGAGATTCGCCGTCAGGGGCTTCCAGTTGGGCTGCATCCATACAACTAGAGCTACCATGACCCCTATGAGTCGAGCCGAAACGCGGCGTCGAGTACTTACTACCAGGGTATCCGAGTCCCTGTTAAGCTGGAGGTCTCAGCAAACAAAATTGGACACATCGAAGGCAACATTACGGTGAACACGCAGCGCCGCTTCTTGTCGAATAGTAATACAGAATCTAGAGTACTAAACGATACACGCAGTTATTTAAGTTGTCGTGCTGACGATGGCACAAGACCGTGACCCTCGTCATCCCGTGATACAATGTGGCTGGACACTTATCCTCCGGCATCCCTATTCCGATAGTCCTCATGTGCGATAACTTGTCGTTGTGGGTTCAGTTGAGGTTCATGGTGAGAATGCGTGGCTTGTCCCAGCATATGAGCATCCATGACAACTCACTGCCAATGGTCCACCTCGGATTCCTCAGCCTCGTGCCGGCCCTGCAGTAGATTCAATGGATCGAGCATCTATAAGGTACGAGGGCTGTCAGCGCCCGCCTGTCTAATCTGTTGAAGTTGTCCGTTCATCGCATTTGTCGAGTAGAGCATTCGTACAAGTGTGCGTTACCACGGGTCGGGGGAGAGGAAGCGCATATCACGCGTACCCCGTACAAACTATTTCTGTCGAGACCAATTCCAGATCGCCCTACGTCCACACCTTGTGAACGATGATGTTGTCGTAGCAATAGTATGACCAAGAGAATTATAAGACATAGGACAGCTCCACTAAGTGTGCCGCCTAAGATTGTATTTGATGTGGGATGGCGAAGTGGGGTTCGGTGAAGCGAGGCTTGGGGAAGGAGCTCCAGTGGATATTTTTTGCGGTGGGACTGCTGAGGGATTGCTCTGTTCGGATGTGGAGTTCGTCACGAGGAAATTTTTGAGAATAAGCCTTGGTGTGTGATCAAGATATTATGCGGCTGACTTGGAGAGGCATGAGGTAGGCTGTTTTTGAAGAGGACTTGATTGTAAATTATTGAGGAAGACGGGCTTGGCAACACAGGAAGAGAAGCGAACAGAATCCCCGCCGTCGATAGAATAGATGGCCGTTGCAGGGTCAATTGCATAGTTGCTGGGAATGAAGGTAAACATGTAATAAAATCACCTGGGAACATCCGTGTTGAGCTGGGCCCAATAAATGAAGACAGATGGATTGGGTTTACCAATAAAGTCAAGGGAGGCAGTTGCCTCCAATGTATTCGTGACCATTGCGAATCCTGTGATGGCACTCCACATGTCGTTATAGATGATTGCAGGATCAGTATCATCAATTCGTATGACAGCAGGGGCAAGGGGACAGTTGGCGAAGGAACATATTGTATGCTGTCAAACCAAAACCTTGTGCTTGAACGGATCTGCGCAGAGAGTTATGTGGGCCATCCTTGATAATCTGTACTGAGCAGAGATTCCAGTAATTTTCCGAGAACCGGGTAGACCCTATGCTCTGCTCATTGATGAAACACTCCCAGGTTGGTTCGAGTACACCAGAAGCATTTGTCTGTTCATTGACGCCAAGAACAATCATCAGGAAGCCTTGAGAGTTTTATCAACAATAGCATAGATGTGACATGAGCAAGATTACGATTGAAGGGGAACATTGGTGGGATTACAATGTTGCATTCTACGCTGGCCCAAGGTTGCCAACCTTCCCATTTCCATAACCCATCCTTCACCAGAATATACAATTATCGGTGTCGTCAACCACGACAGTGCGAGTAGCGGGTGCCTGTGAAGTAGTTGACATTGGTGAAAAGGCAAAATTCACTGCAAGTACTAAGCCCACACTGTTCGGAATGCATATCAGTTCTTTGTGATCATGGCAAGTGCAGAAACTGAGCCATATCACAGGAAATGATAGCCCTTGGAGGCAAAGTAACTGTGAAAGGGGTCGTGACAAAATAATGGTTGCGTACAAAGACCCATTTACGTGACTTTGAACGTTGAACATGACTGCCTAGCTCTTAAGCTTAGGGCCTTACCTTGACATTCAACGCTATGCCTTACCCAATCCTCAAAGGCTTTGACCATGTTCATCGCGTTTATTGCATAGTAGCTGGCACAAATTTCCTGCCCAACAATGAGCGGTCAGGCTGGCTATGCAGGTAAGCCCTCAAATGTAATGCTATAGAACCATTGCCCTACATCTTCATACATTGTGCAGGGGACATTGATGGGGCCTGGGTTTGTGTTATTCGTTGGTCCCGACATTTGATGACGATTTTCTGACAACAATCCGCCGTGAATGCATCTGAACACGAATCAAGCATCCTTCTCCTTCAGGTTTATGCACATGCTCTCCATTATGCAGCAGACTACGCAGAGACACTGGAGACTTTTCTATTCCCTAACGTCCTTTTACTCGCCCCTGGGACAATTATAAGGCATGCAGCGGATTTCCTGGCTCAGCCAACAAGTGATAAAATGACTATCCGCATATACCCACACGGAGGCTCTTCACAGACGATCGTCTCCCTTCCCCCATCAAAATTAAATCGGAAAGGACCGTTACAACGTACCCCGCCCTGGACCCCATAGATTCGGGGTATTATCGCAGCAATGGACGCTGACACACTGAGCACTCAAGTGGGGAAGACGGGCCAATAAGCCTCGCCCTTCCCATATGCCACCAATCACGCTCCTCAGGAATGGGTTCGGCGTTTTCGGATGTCGAACAGTCATTCAACACAGCATAATACGGAAGATATATCATAACGATAGTGCTACTCAAGCTTGACAGATACTGCCCAGTACCGGGAAACTATGGTTGGCTGGTCCCAGAGGTATCCGAACGTTAGTGAAGCCATGTGATTTAAGCGTGTTGGAGATCCTGATGATGTGAAATTGTTAATAGGAGCAAACGACATCCTATGTTACTCGGCCAAACTGAACCACCTCTCAGTTGTCACCCCTAGGGCGGTATAGATAAACGAGGCAAGTTTTAGACCGCATTCCCACAGCTGGTCCCTCACTCGATAAGCCAACCTTTCGACATAAGGAGAAACCATTCGCGTTCATCAAAATCTTGTGGCAGATGCATCAGCATCAAAAGTTATCATCAGGTGATCTCACCACTTCAAAGCTGGTCAAGCATCCTCTACGTTTCCTCTCTGCTTCCCTCTACTCTCTCCATATTTTATGATCAATTAACCCTCATTCCCCTACTCATCTTTATTGGTATAATTCTTCCTTGCAAGCAATGCCCTTGACCCCCTCGTCCCCCTCGTCCCCCTCGCTCGTTCACTCACCTCATCGAAAATTCACCCCCAAGCACATGGGCTTTAATGCATCGAACCGCATCACGACAAAGTCAGCTCACAGGCCCCAGGAGCAACCTGTACAATCTGAACAACAGAGCCCATCATCACAATGTCGCGCTCTTTTCGATTACGATGCGCAGGATCCGTCAGCGCTTTCCTTCCGAAGGGGAGATGTCATACAGGTTTTTGCACAACAACCATCAGGTTGGTGGGATGGCCTACTTGGAGCTGAGCGCGGATGGTTTCCATCAAATTATGTGGAAATGATAGTCGGTGGAGAGGGTAGGAAACTTGTTTCAAGTTCGAGGGTGAGCGCTCAGAGGGCGGCATCTCAGCTCACGCCCGCGGTCGGCGTCATACCGCGATCCGAGGATGAGGCTTTTCTGGATAGGGGATTGTCACTTCAGCGTGGTATAAAGCGTCCTGCCAACATCGGGCTGGATAGTCCCCAGCCATCCCAACAAGGTGATGATTCCTGGATACCTGAGGTGAACACCAATGGACAGGTGCGCACATTGTAAAGTTGTAGGCCCTTAATTCATCTTCCCCAAGATAAATAGAAAAACGGGTCAACGTTCACGTGATCAAGAGGAACGATCTGACATAGATATGATAGCCACAACTTCAAGCCTTTCCTTTAGTTCAGACGAATCATCGGGAACTCTTGCAGACAGCAGTGAAATTCCGCAGTCCGGTGTCCCTCTACCAGGAGACGCACTTGGATCATGGATGAAAACACCGGACGACGATGTTGTATCCTATTACCACACCAACTCCTTTGATGGGGTGATACAGTGGACCCGCCCAAATAGCCGCAGTGATATCTCCACGTATGAGAGTGAATCGGCCAATTCACCACAACCCATGGATGTATCGCGCCTCAGCGTCTATTCCGATGACTCCGATGTCCACCCCCTTCACGATCCACACATGCTATCAAGTATGCCAAATAGCTACTCCAATAGATCGTATAGGGCCCCATCGAGACCTAACCGGGATCCCAGGCGCACGATAACAGAATGCGAGTCTGCGAAGAAGATCGCATTGTACCTTCAAAAGGCACTCGCACCGCCACTGCCTGCACTTGTCGGGGACTTGTCCACAGCCGTAGCAAGTTCAATTCAGGCATTAATGCAAACTACCCGATCTGACGATGCTCTCCGGTCAACCAGCCAAGGCATGGATGAACTTGCTGACGATATTGTACAGTCGGCTAGGAATCTCTTATGTGCAGCTACACCTGTACTGGCCCGAACGACACGCGAGGAGGACTCAAAGGCGAAAGCCACTTCACTCCTAAAAACTGGCCAAAGGAGAGTTATAGCAACTCTATCAAGGCTTGTCCTTTCTGTGCGGGAAATACAATACGATTCCGGCTCAGAAGTGTCAGAAACTCTCAGCCGCATTGATGCTGACGCTGAAGAGCTTGAGAAAGCGGTCATGTCTTTTGCCTTGGAGGTGAATCAGCACCAACATGCTGAACGTTGCGACAATGAGTCCACAAAGCACTTGCATGGTTTTTTTTCCGCAGCCCACATTGGTCTGAGACTTGCAGGTGCAGGATCTGCCGGAAGTTGGAAGGGTTTTGGCTGGAGCTCGACGGATAACGATCATGTAGCCCCGAAAAGAGCCCTTGGGATGGATGTTGTCGCCGAAATCGACGTTTCATTAATCAAGCTTCAAAAAAGCCTTGATCTATTAGCACACCTGCCTTCACGAGCCTCCAGTAAAGGTAATAATTATCCCTATTACACTATCGTTATCCTAACGCCTTCATGCTAGTGAATCAGCTCCCATTGCGTGCGCAAGAAGTCTTCATGCATGTTTCTTCATTCATTTCTCTGATTGCTGAAATTCATATTGCTGGGAAAGTTGATATTGATGGTGCCCGAATGGAAGGCGAAGCCACTGGCCAATATCATAAAACCCTTCAACGTGCTCGTAGTTTGATTCGTCAGTTGGAAGTGGCTATGCAGGCTGTGTATGATGACAGCTCTTCTTTGCTGCTGACGGCCCAAGCTGCACACAACCCAAAACATCTGTTGCCTACCCGGGATCTGGGGTCCAAAAACCTGTCCCAATTGTGCTTGTCGCTTGCACTAAACTCGGGCCTCGTGAAGCAGGTCTTGGGCGAACTCCTGTTAGTCGGGCATGACCAAGCTGATATGGCGCGCTCCGACTCCAGCGCGGCCAGACAGCAGATGGCGTCACCATCCATCGACAACGGTGTTCACCCCAACCGGTCTGGTCGCCCCCCTCACCGTGGCTCTGATTCCGAAGGCGAGGATTTTGTCATTTTTGATCAGGTTCTTGGGCTACAAAGGCCACCTAGGGTGGCCCAGCCGCCGTCGGCCGAAGTTTACCACACATCCGCGATTGGTACGTGTTGAAACTGACTTCGTACTCACGAGTGCTTATCTGGCCTTTACGCAGACCACGAAGAGGATGAGCGATCATTTGACACCAGAGATGGTTCGTTTGATGACGACTGTGGGGTCTTAAACTCTCAATCATAATTTCAAGCTCTAACTGACTTTTTCAGTGGCGATTATCAAGCCTGAAATGAGCCCCAACACGCTAAATTCCTCCTTAGATGCTGGATACAGCACGATTTCCCTTCCAGATGCTTCACCTGAGCACCTAGGACCAGACTATAGCCCAGGCGACCTGATGGTTGATTCCAATGGCTCCGTCCGTGGCGGTACGGTTCCCGCCTTGGTTGCGCGATTGACAGCACATCAACCCGCAGGTGCGGCCTTTGGCACTTTCGTTTTAGCTACATTGACTGACCCTATCTCAATAGATACCACCTTCAGTCAAGCTTTCTTCATGACATATAAATCGTTCACCTCTCTGGGTGAACTCTTCCACCTCCTAGTGCAAAGGTTCAGGATACAACCTCCAGAGAATCTAACTCGGGCTGAAAGAGATGAATGGGGAAGTTCGAAACAGCATATTATCCAGATACGGTCAGTTCCACCACTACAATATTGATTATTGATATCTGAACCTTTAAATTCATGATATTCCAGCGTGCTCAACACCTTTAAATCGATGATCCTGAACGAGGATTTCTTGGAAAAGGCAGACATGTATATTTTGTCTCCCATGAAAGAATTCGCCACGTCCGCAGAGGTTTCTCGTTTTCCCGCGGCTAAGCAACTGGCCCGCCTCATTGACCGAGCAGTACGTATCACTGAGCCTCCATGATTGTCCTAATTAACGAAGCGACCTCCGCCAGCACGCGGGGAAGGGAAACCTAGTCAAGGTACAATCTAACACAAAGCAACCGCCTCCGCGCCCCATCATGCCGAGGTCGTTGAAAAAGCTAGAGCTATTGGAGATCGACCCTCTCGAATTAGCGCGGCAACTAACGATCATGGAGAGTCAGCTTTACCAATGCATAAGGCCTATCGACTGTTTGCAACACTCTCATGAACTGAAGACAGAAGATGTCAACAACATCTCGATCATCATTCAGATGAGCAACCGCGTCAGTTGATTCTTGCTTTCTGTTTCGTTTATCATAACGTGCCAAATCGTAATACAGATTGCTGATTGGATCGCTGAAACAATCCTCAGCAAGGAGGACTCTCGCAAACGTGCACACGCTGTAAAGCACTTCATCAGTGTAGCAGACGTAAGTCGTCTCTCCAGATCCTCTTTCCACGCTATTCAAAGTATGCAATCAGCATTGTCGAACATTGAACAACTTCTCGACTATGCTCGCGATAACATCAGGGCTCAACAGACCCCCGATTCGTCGTCTTAAGCGAACATGGGACCAAGTCCAGCAGCGCTCCATGGCCCAATTTGAAGCATGCGAAATGACCTTCGATAGCACTGGAAATTTTACGAAGTACAGGTCTTTGATGGCTAACATTATTCCCCCATGTGTTCCATTCATTGGTATGCTCCTCTACCATGTATGGGTTCGCAACACACGTCGCTCATTCTTCTCACTTCAGGTGTTTTCCTCTCAACCCTACAATTTATCCAGGATGGGAACCCCGACAACCTTCCTGGTGGCCTCGTCAACTTCCGCAAGCGGCAGAAAGCTTCGGAGGTTATCAACGACATCAAGCGATGGCAGACGGAGTCATTCAACCTTAAGCCTATCCCAGCTGTGCAAGCCTACATCGAGACGTCGTTGAAGAAGTTCACTGATACTAAGGCATCCGGTGACTATTTCTGGATCCTCAGCCTAGAACGGGAGCCACGGGAACGAGAAGACGCAAAGATGGCGCGTGTGTTGCAGGAGAGTGGTTTCCTGTAAACCGGGATCGAGGCCCCAGCCTCAGGCTACCTTCGACGCCCTTCCATTGTGTGGCTATGTCTTATTTATACACTATTTTATACCAAGCATCACTCGAGTGCTGACTGTGTTAACACTAGCATGTATTATTAGGAGCTGTTCCGATCAAACAGATGTTAGCCCCGCGCATCTCCAGGCTAAATTTTGTAATGTCTGAAAAATCACCTCACTTGCAATGAACCAAACCGTCACATTAACTCAACTTTGCTTGGAATACATCAAGACCAAGACCGTCTCCTCTTCAAAAGTCTGCAAATTACCGCCACGAGTTCTTACCCTTTCGCCGTGGCCACCGTTTAGGAAGCACTAGCTCTCTATTAATACTTGCGTAGCCCCATTAGTGCCGACCTTCACATGGATTGACAACCTTCGAAGCCAGCCCGTGCAGACGGCATGTGGATGGGTAATTAGCCTTGATAAAATCATTGTGATGCCTTTCATTCGACATCACTCCTTGTTGTAAGTTACTAGGCCCAATATGCGGCAATTCCTCTCGTTTTTTCTACTTTCCGCCGTTCCGCGTTGCCTTGCTCAAGCTCCTGGCTCGTTTGCGGATGGGGGAGACACGCTTGTTAGTGCGATGATGGTAGGTCTTGTTCGCCTCCCTAAACGCGAACGTGTTGCAGATTTTTTTTGTTTTGAAGATGTTTCTTGGGAACGAAGACAAAGTATATATACTCGACAAGGCTGAAGGCAATGCGGCAACTGTGGTTGGCCACCCTGCTTGGGCTTCAGTATGGTAGGCCGTGAAAAAAAAAAAAATCCTCCCCGCTTATGATCCCAAAATTTTACAGGGATCGCGCGTCACACCAATCAGTAGTGATGGACGTCAGGACCAACGTGTTCTGTTCGTCAGGCATGCACCTGCCCAACGGCTCGTGGGTCACGTTTGGGGGAAACAAGGCCGTGGGCCCTGGCGGGAATACGGCTGCCAACGGCTGGGACCCAGAGTATCAGGATTTTGACGGCTCCAAGTCCATCCGCATTCTCAACCCGTGTTCGCCTGCGGACGACATCTCGTCGCCCAACTGCCAGTGGTTCGACGATCCAACGACGTTGGCTCTCCAGCGCAGCCGGTGGTATTCTGCTGCGGAACCCCTGGCCGATGGCTCCATTGTGGTCATTGGAGCGTTCGCGGGAGGGGGATATGTTAATCGCAATTTTCCAAACACCGACCCAGAATTCGAAGGGGGTGGCGCCGAGCTCACGTACGAATTTTTCCCCTCGAGGGGCCCGCCGCAGACGCTGCAGTTCCTGATTCGAACTTCGGGTCTCAACTCATATGCGCACAGCTTCCTGATGCCATCAGGGAAAATGTTCCTGCAGGCAAACCTTTCAACGAGTGAGCGTGTTGTTTTGCTTGTCCAAGTTCGTGCTATTAATGCACGCGTGTTCAATAGTCATTTGGGATTATAACAATAACGTCGAAACGCCACTGCCTGACATGCCCAACGGTGTCGTCCGCGTGTATCCTGCTTCAGGCGCTGTCTCTATGCTCCCCCTCACCCCCGGGAACAATTACACTCCTACAATCATTTTTTGTGGGGGCTCGGCGATGCCCGCAGATGCATATGGTGACTATGCGTTTCCAGCAATCAACACCTGGGAGTTCCCAGCATCCCAAGACTGCCAACGAATTACGCCCGAGCCTACAGATGGGTCCGCACCCGCTTATCAGCAGGACGATGATATGCTGGAAGGAAGGACAATGGGCCAATTCGTGATATTACCTGATGGCACGCTATTGCTCGTCAATGGGGGCCTAAATGGGACTGCGGGGTACTCTCAGGCCACTGGGGAGACCGCGAGTTTCGGTTTAATGGGTTTCGGGGAGTCCCTGGCTTCAGGGCCTGTTGGCACGCCTGCGATATACAATCCCAACGCCCCGCAAGGAAGCCGCTGGTCCAGACCAAATTTCGACACGTCCAAGATTGCCCGCCTCTACCACTCGTCTGCACTAATACTCCCCGATGCCTCGGTTCTGATTGCAGGCTCGAATCCTAACATCGACGTCAACCTGACGACCGCCTTCCCCACGACGTACCAAGCTGAGATCTTCTACCCTCCCTATTTTTCTGCGCCAATCCGGCCTGCCCCAACAGGGATGCCTACCACCATCTCGTACGGAGGGAACCCGTTTGATCTAACCGTGCCTGCGACGTCTTATTCGGGTTCATCCAACGATGCAGCGGATAATTGCGCAGTTGTTCTGCTTCGAGGGGGGTTTACCACGCACGCCATGAACATGGGGCAGCGGTACGTGCAGCTCAACAACACATACACAGTCAACAGCGACGGCTCCATCGTGCTCCACGTCGCCCAAGCCCCTCCAGACCCCAATCTCCTCCAACCAGGCCCCGCGCTCCTCTTCGTCACTATCCACGGTATCCCCAGCAATGGATCCTATGTCATCGTGGGCAGTGGCGAAATTGGCACGCAGCCCACTGCGCCTGCGAGCACATTGCCGCCGAATGTCCGTGTTGACTCGGCGACCTCGCCCACGGCGAATAACAGCAAGGCGGGCGGGGATAAAAGCGGTGGTGCGGCTGGATCGCGTCCGGTCGGCGTTATCGCTGGTGTGGTTGCGGGGGCTGCGGTTGTGCTTTCGGTTTTGTTCTAAGTGTTTGCATTTTCTTTTCAATTCATGGCCAACGCGCACTTCTCTCTCTCTCTCTCTCTCTTGCTCGCCCCCGAGAGTGGGTTTGCTGTTGTGCGTGGTGTTGCGAGCCTTTTTCGAATACGCGTTTGGGTCTGGAAGAGGTCCTCACTCATCTTCCACCAACAAGAAAATACTGGTTATGCATGGAACGGCAGCAGCGCTCACCCGTTGTTGCATTATAACGACGAAATCAACGAAAGTCAATAGTTAGCTTGAACTTTGATCCCCTTTACAGGACAATTAGACATAAGCAATAGTTTTTTAGAGTTTTGCTGATATATCACTGTGTCATTCATGGAAATCCCTATGTAGCGGCATTGGATCAGGCGCGTGGTGGCACGTCTCGGACATGTTCACTTAAGTACCAAAGGAACCTCGTAGTGCACACCGCATACTGATGAAAAGTCCAGCAGTGGAATCACTCCTGACAGATCACTTTATAATAAAGTTGTCGAGTGTGGGTTCCAACATTGCTAAATAAACTGACAAAAGGCTGCCATCATATATACATTCAAGACAGTATGATTCACAAAAAAATATTGCTGTAGGTGCAGTGTAACATATAGTTCCTACCATTTCCAGTAGCCTCGAATTTTTTTAGTGCATAAATCAAAGAGAGGAGTTTCACTTCTCACTTTGGTGCACTTCCTAAAGATGGGTAGTAGAAATGAAAGGAGGGAGGTTTATTCACTAGTAGGTGGTCAAATGCAGATGCAGATCCCATGAATATTGATAGTTGTTACTACTACTACTACTACTGCACCATAAGGTTAGGGTTAGAACAAAGGATGCTCAAAAAATAAGGAGGCCTGCCAAGCCAGAGTGGCCATAGCAGGGCTGGAAAATATTGAGACGATGCATGAGCCGAAGCCCATACAAGCCGCCAGGATTCTCTGTATGGACAAGGTCGCCGTGCTATGAAGAATCCTCACGGCCCACAGACCCAGTACATGAAGGAGCCTATGCCATCAAGGTAAGTATGAGTTACTCACTTGTCCGAAGCTGGCTTATATACCTGCGTGGGCGGCGCACGGACCAGGTGGACACAGATGTAAATATCTGTGGTGTCGTGATCGTGATCGTGATCTTGATCTTATCACCATTCATGTGCCTACCCTCGTCATGGCACAGAGAGACGAGGAACCGAGCTTTTTCGAGCGGGAGCGCGACAGACTCACGCGCGAAATCACTAGCGTCAGTACACAGTAACCAACCCAGACCCGCTTGTGATAGAAACCATTGTTTAGGACTTTGAAGAGCTGCTGTCTTCAGCCAATGTCCTTAATCGCAAACTCGAGGAGGTGCTCGGCATGACCAAAGAGTACGACACGATCGCGTCTCTGTGGCATACCTTCTACGAGTTGATGCGCGGATTCGGCGAGAGCAACGACACGGCAGAGGACGAACCCTCACTAGGGCTGCCTGGAACAGGAGGACATGTTATTGCTATAAAACAGGGTACAACAAATTAAAGACGTTTGCTTCACAAAAGAAAGAGATTCTAGCATCCCGCGTTGGTGACAAAACCAGAACTCGAGGCAGTACAGGGGTTTGGGGGAGAGGGAGATTGGACAGCTACATAACTACATACGGGCATCATCAGATCAAGGTCCTTTTTCTTTTCATTATCTTACACATCCGCCCACGTCGCGACCTTGAATAGATAGGTTATTCGTGCATATTCTGATGAAAAACAGGGAATACACACCCAGGAGAACCCATTGAACTCGGCCTGATCACGAGATGATAGTTGCCCGTGGACTGGCGTTAGGGTTGGTTGTTCGCGTGTAAACTCCTCGTCGAAGTTACTCGTATCCGCACTCCCGTTCTGGTAGACCCCCATGTGAATGATCAGGTAATAACTTGGGGAAGAACCAGATGCTTACGATGGTGGGGAAGTAAGGTGGTGGGATGCGTTTGTTGAGTACATCGTCGAAGCTCACGTCCTTGAAGAAGGGTTGACGCTTGATCTCTTCTGCATCCTCTTTACTTGAACCCAGGCGGCGTGCGGGATCACGAGTGAGCAACTAAAAACGAAGGGTCAGATCGAAACACATGCGCTACCAAATAAAGGACCTTTTGCAGGATCGAGACTGCGTCTCTGGGCATCGTGATAGGGTACAATGGCTCATCCTCAAGAATGGCGTCAAAAATTTCATCCTCGTCATCACCACGGAATGGCGACTGCCCCAGCAACATTTCATACGTCAAGACACCAAACGCCCACCAATCGACAGCACGCCCATAGCGTTGCTCCAACAGGATCTTGACAGAGGTTTCAGCCACGAATGCCACTGCGGAGCACTGCAAACTCACTTCAGGGGCCATGAACTCAGGGGTCCCACAGAATGTGCTCGTCGCCTGCCCATACCACATCTCTTCCTTGCACAGGCCATAATCAGCAACCTTGACGTGCCCGTCCAGCGTCAACAAAATGTTGTCGAGTTTTAAATCACTGCAAACAAGGGGTGTCAGCCTGGTTTCTGGCATTAGACTCCAACATGACATACCGATAGATGATCCCATTCGCATGGAAGTATTCTAAAGCGAGCAGCACCTCCGAAGCGTAAAATTTAGCTTGCCGAAGGGAGAATTGTTTTCGCTGAATATGTAACATGAGATCTCCTCCACTGACGTATTCCATGACGAAGTAAACGCGGGTTTCTGTCTGGAAACATGAATGAAGACCAAGGAGGAAAGGATGGCGTTCCCTGGCAGCAGCCAAAAAGACACGTTTCTCAGAGCGGGTGCTGGAAAGAGCTAAGTTGACAACAAAGACATCCCACATGTTCAAAGAGATGCTTACCTTTCAACTTCGTCGTTGTCAATGATGAACTCTTTCTTCAGTACCTTGATGGCATACAACCCATTTGTTTTTTTCTCCTCCGCCAGCATGACTTTGCCAAAATTTCCCTTTCCAAGGACAGCCAAGAAATTGAAGTCATCTAGGCCGACCCTCCTCTTTCGGGTCTGTTGCCGGGCAGGCGGTGGCTGTGGTGAATGGGATGTTCGTGGTGGCTGTGGCTGTGGCTGTAGCTGTGGTGGCTGCTGGGCGTAGGCCCCCTGCCTGTCAGGAGGTCGTTGTTGTTGCTGTTGCACAGCTATTGGCGGAAGGCTAGGCTGTTTCGCGGGGCCAGGTGATGGGTAAGAAGTACGGGGGCCTTGGGGCTTGAGGATAATGAGGAGTTTCATTATAATACGCATGCAAAATATATAGCAAAAAACATACCGGATAGCCAGCAAGTGGGTATCCATCAGGTGATGCAACATCGTACGGCGGCTGGCCTACGCGGTTCGGGTCTTGAGGGTATCCAGAAGGCGGTGGTACTCTGGCTGGAGCCCGCCCGGCCAGTGGGGGTGATTGGGAATATGGTGGTGCCTGCTGGTGCAATTGCTGCGCAGCGAGGGTTGGTGATTGCTGTTGCTGCATAGGTGGCGGTTGTTGAGGCTGGTAGCGGGAGTCCATTGAATACCTCTCAGGCGTAGGCAATGAGGTGGGACGCCCATAAGCGTCAACAGGAGTATCGGGGCCAGCGCCGATCCTTGGTCGGCCTGTTGGCATATCCATCGACGTAGAAACACCGTGTGTGTAATCCGGCCTGCCTGTTGGGCGAATTTGTGCCTTATCACCTCGCGCTTTGTTGATGTCACGCCAATTTCGAAGCAACTCGTTGGCCGTCTCCATTGACATGCCACAGAAATCGGGAACTAGATGGGCACAGTTCGCGTGGCAGGTGATATCGCATTCAGAGCATTTCCTAGCATTCTTGCGGCCAAGTGGGAGCATATATCCACAATGGCAGCACCAATTCGCACCAATGTTGGTAAGAGGTTCGAACCGGTGAGGAATGCGATGATTGATTTTCTCTTCGTCGCCTTCCTATAAGTTTGATTAGCACTCTGTTATGATATCTAATAGAGAACGCACCCCTGTGTTCGATTTCGAGATGCATTTTGTGACGACTTTCTCATAACACTTTTTGTGGCAAGTATACCGACAATCCTCGCATTGATAGCCCAAGGCATTGAGCAAGAAGTCACCACAGAATGCGCACAGCATAATTTGGTAGAATTGGCGCTGGACAAATTTGTGGCCATTCATTTCATGTACTTCGCCCTTGCGTTTACGAACAGCGCCTTGACGGCCCAACCCTCCCAAAGGTCCATCAAGAGGACGTTTCCGGACGTTCTCCTTGACTAGATTCAAGCATGAGAAGGGAGGATGGAAGAAGATATCCAAAATAACTCACCGAAGTTGAGCCGCAAGGCAATAGCACCAGCAGGCTCAATTGCAAACCAGGCTTCAATACCTTCAGCCGACGTGTTACCTCCATAACCTCCTAGAGCACTTCCAGGAGGAGTACCACCATAGTTTAAGGGAGCATTCATATCACCAGAATGAGGCTGATGTAGCGCGCCAGTTGGGCTGTCACCAGGCATGGCTCCTGCAGTAACCCACCCACCCCCACTTTCCATTCCCACCTTCTGACGCCGGAGGGCATCAACCAAATCGTTGACCCTGATCCAGACCAATCCGATGGGAACTGCGTGGGGCTCGCTAACTTGTTTGTCATAAATAGCAATCTCTACCTCATTCGCCTTGTCAACCGTGATCTCGAATTCCTCATTCCAGCGATCTGTACGAGAGGGGTGGGTTCGTGCTAGTTGCGTTCCCTCGACCTTGATGGCTACATGCGTCTCGCTTACTTGGCGCGAAGCAGAACGTGACCTCGTGATGACGATCGGGGCATGGTCAAGCTCACGGGCACCTTTCACGGTGACGTACAGAATGCCGGATAAAGGTTTAGACCGCAGCTTGTCCTTGCGCTCACCGTCAGCGGTGGGTCCATCTTTTGGAGGAGGATACATTAGTTATAGCTGTGTACGTATTGATGACCTACCATTGTCATCCTCCTCCACAACATCATCGAGGATATGCAGATTCTTGTAACGCTTGAGAGCAGTCTGTAACAGCTGTATCTTCTTCTCACTCTCCACCTTTTTGCTCTCCGCATCCGCTCGCGATTTCTTGTCACCATCTGCCTGGTATAATTTCGCCATCTTATCGATTCCTTGCTTGTACTGCATTTCGACCTGAAGTTTGAATTCTAGTTGATGGAGCATTCTAGATATCTTTGTCGGGGTAATGGGAGTGTCCGCCATTATCAAGTCCAAGTTGGTATACGTTTTAGTTTTGGGTGGAACCCCTGGAAGTTGGCGTGTTGCATAGCCCGCCACTGGCGAGGTTGAATTGCGCCCCCCTCGACTGTCATACTCTTTGGGGGGTACCTGTTCAAGAGATATCGACACCAGTTTCCCTAACTAGAAACACTGATCGCACCTGTGGCACCGATGGCCCCGGCGATCGTGAAGGATCTCCTTGCTGTAGCTTGCGAGTTTGAAGATCTCGCAAGGTGTCCTCAAAATATCGAAGGGAGCGCTCTGATTCTCTAATCTGTATCTCATTTCGGCGAAGAACTTCCTGGTTTGAAGTTGCTTGGCGGAGGTTTTGGGTTGCTTCCAGAATCTTGCGTTCGGTCTGAATGTGCTTGTAGACTTCCGCGATCTTCTGGTCAAGTTCTTGACCCTGCTAAAAAGAGATAATCAGTCCATTGTGATCCTAATGGATCTATCAGAAACGAGGGTCTCACCATGGTCATCTATGAAGAAAGATACCAGCTGTGGCGAGCGTCGATGTTGCCGGGGACAAAGAGGATACGCAGATTGCGGCAGGATTGAGTTGTGGCTACGACCAGAGGGGCTGTGACCCATTTTGTTATTTTTATTTGGCCGATATCCATATCGGGGACACAGAACCCTCTTCATTCAACATGCCAACCATATGCTGTAAATCTAAAATCCGGGCGGTATCAGACCATTTCACCTTGGCCTTAAATGTCCGACATCATCTTGCGGCTGCAGAACCCTCAAAACAGGCCTTTGTCTTAAAAAAGTCAAGTTTTCCAGACAGTGGCATAGATATTTTTGCCTCCAGTCTTGTCATGACTCTTTCAGGCAGCCTCGATGGCATCAAAGCCGCCCCAGAAGAAATCAAAAATTCACAGATTGGCAACCATCTCGTTGGATACCTTGAAGCTGTAACTATTGAGAGACTCCCATCATGTTCGCTCACCCATCATTCAAGGGAAATAGAATGCGTCTGAGCTTGGTCTCGGTACTATATGTCAACCAAGGGTCGATAGTGCAGAAAATTCCTTGAAAGGTGCACAGCATATATTAGGTTCATGTGATTTTTTTGACTATTCACACTAGTTGAAATGTCCTTATCCTCTGGCTCTCCACCTTCAAATGCATGGCCATGTCTCACACTAATCGCATTGAATTTGGACTATGCTTGGAAGACCCTATCTCGTGACTTCTCTGGTACCGGTGATACTCAAAGCACCCATCCAGACAACGGACCTTTTTCCAGACAACTCGCACTCCCTTTCCTAGCTGTTCTCGACGATGTAACAAGCCGATTCGTCACATGGCATCTAGTTAGGTGAGCAGCTCTAATAGATAGACGTAATCATTTCGTCAAACCGGCCACTATAGGAGATATCCATTGATATTCGGCTCTTGGTGCCAGGTGTGTTGACAATTGCTCTGGTTCCGCACCCTAAAAAAATGAAAATAAACTTCACATGTAGCAATTAGCCATCGAAGCTAGGTTTTTCCACCAAATATATTCTTCCGTGATCGGTATTCTGGAAAGAACGCCTAACGAGGAATTCCGCTCTCAATGCACGCGCCTCCTGAACGTTCGATTCCATTCCACAACACCTTTGTTAATTTCTGTCCCCTTATTCTGCCTCTAGATGAATCGCAAGCGAATTACCTCATTAATGTTTAACTCGTCATCGAGCCTCATGGAACTCCTGGATGCCGCGCAAGCCAGTGACTCCTACGACCCTGGCAGCTTGGAGCCTCCCTCTAACAGGGGCGCTTTCATCACATCTATGGAACATGCATATCGTTTCCGGATGCGGAAGAGACGTTTCAGGGTCTGTCCCCATTTCCCTTTCATCCTGTCAACCGAGTGGGATCTCATGTGTTATTGCCAGGGATCGGCCCATTCGCTGTTGAAGGACTTGGATGACCCCGCTCTTGAAGTTTCTGTTTTCCAAGAGCAACAGCCGGCGCTTATTGAAGACTTTGTCATATTTGATGATTTTGACCTATGGGGAGGTCTTTTTAGCCCTGCCAAACTTATTTCGGATTCAACGGCCATTTTCTATGACTCGTCATCTGCGCATTCGTCAAAGGAAAGTCTCACAATCCTGGACGCCATCTCCATGCGTTTACCGGCTGAGGAAAGTGAGATTTCTTCGAACGAAGTCGAGGTGCTGAACCCCACAAATATATGGGAACTCGACGACGACTCGGCCTGGTCAGACGAGGATCTAGGTTACGACCCCCCAGACCCAAGCTCTGGGCTCAGCGAGTCTGGAAGGCACGAAGGTGACATTGGTCCCGCTGGGGGGGGATATTCTCTCACTGGTTCTAACTTTTTCCTACGTTAAAGGCTCGGATACGACCCGTGATGTCACCGCGGGGTCTGATTTGGGATACCTGCAAGATCTAGATCAAGATGATTTTGCCCAAGATCAGTCAGACGACTCGCAACATTCAGGAAGGAAGTATCGCGAGTCCATTTGGCTTTCTATAGGGTCAAGCTCTCCTGCAATTTACTGCGAACAGGCTGATA
>JASFDG010000156.1:8035-19306 GCA_036937095.1 Phaeolepiota aurea
TGGATAGTCCCTTGAAGATTCGGATCTGGATTGCCCATCGTATCCAGGAAATCTTGGGTCACAATAATGCCTCCGAATACACCCTGGTCGTAGCCTATAACCTCATTCTTTTAATTTAAAAAAGCGACAGCCTTAACGACATTTCCTTACCGAAGAGGGTCATAGCCGTCGTGCAAGCGACCGTGACCCATACGTTGAGTTGTGTGCCAGTTAGGCCAAGGTATGGGGGTTTACTGGTGTCCTTGGCAAGGTTTACCTCTACCTGAGGATCTGTATCGCTTTCAAAGCCCATGAACGATACTATCGGATAGAGTTGGATGGGGTATTTGGGGGAGATACCTAGCATCATTGTTAAGCCTTGTATATATGTATGGCGAATTCGAAGCCATTATCGCAGAAGCGCTTCTCCAAGTGGTATAAAATTAAGGAGTGGTCACGCTCCAAAATGGCGATTAACTACATACCAACATTTCATCAGCACCACAAGACAACCAAAAGGTTCCTATGCTTACGTTTCAGTGGCCAGCGAATGGTAGGTTGCTCGGCTGGTAGAACAGTCTCCAGAACGAGGCTAACCTCGTTTACTCCGTATGACCTTGCAGGAGAGCAAAGTGTAAGTTATTGATGCAATGATCCCATCAAATCCACGGCAACGGTTGAGCATGACATGGCTTAATCATTTTTGCCATCCATTCCCTTCAGTATTAAAGCAAACTACAATGTAAACCAAGTAAATAGAAGCGAAAGGAAACGAGTAGCAGTGATTCCAATTTTGATAGAGAAAAAAAATTGAAGAGGGAACGTTTTCATTTTTACGGATCATGATAGTCATAGGGAGAGCATGCTGATGGTTTGCTTCAGCGGAGGTGAGTGCATGTGGCGTGCGAGCAAGAGAATGAGAAGGAAAGAACATGAACGCGAATAATTGATCATAACTTGAGCTCAGTCAGGACCCGCCTGGCCAACATCTGATACTGCCAGCCGTCCCCACTGGCCCGTCGAAATTGAATGCCATGCAATGGCAACCATGGGACCTGAAGTAGCCTGATCAGTCACCAAAAATCCCGCCGGAGTCAAGAAACATACTTTTACGATATTGATCTCAAACCGTACACTAAGCGTGTTGTTGCCCATACTCTCAAACACGTCGTGGTCAACTTCTCCTGTGGGCAACGGACTATGGCTACGCGGTGCAGGAGAGACGGCACCGAAATCGCGGGGAATAGGTGGAAGAACTTTGGCTTTATTGGATGCTGGTGAATAAGACCGAGGTGGCGAATTACCATTCGTAGGAGAAGCGCCGTTCATGTCTTGAACAACCACAGTATGGCTTGACGCTACATTAAAAAAAGAGGATGACCCACTACTGGGCGTCGCAGTCAAGGTTGTACCCCCAGAGGGACGGCTGGGCATCTCCCTTTCCTTGAGGTCCTTATCCGTCGAGGGTTCTCTCTCCTTGCCCCTTTCACGCTTGATACGGAAGGAAAGCTTCGAAGCCTTTTTGACAATGGATGGCCTGTGGTGCGTAGGTGTTGCTCGGCCTGTGTCACCAGAAGTTGAGGACAACTGTTGTTGATGCTGGCCTGTAGGACTTGAAGGGCCTTCCACCGATGACATGTCAATTGAAGGCAAATGAATGCACTCAAATCCGCCCTTAACCTCCCGATATTGGACCTGCATCCGATCGAGCACACGGCGGATATCAGCCTTTATCACAGGTGGTGATTTAGTGGACGTTGTGGCGACACTACGAAGCTAGTTAGATCCCTTGATGACCTCTCATAGGGACAGTAACGCACCTGAATAAGCCTTTCAAATACACAGGCTTGAAGTCCTTCTCATGTGTATGCCTTTCATCCTCCTCTCTAAAGGTTTCTTCGCCATGAGGACCCTTAGTGTCCCTAGTGGGATCGTCAGTTTCGTCGTCCTCCTCTTCCCGCTTCTCTGACATGTCGTTGGTGCCATCAGCCTTAGGGAAGAGCCGATCGGTCAGCGGTTTCGAAGCGACACTGCTATATCCCGTAGAAGGCCTCCTGTGCCGTCCAATCGTACCTCCAGACGTTCCGCTCATCAAAGCAGCACCCGTGCTACTCCTTCGCTCGTGCCTTGTTGCACGTCCTTGAGGGTCCAGGATAGTCGCAGCACGGCGATGAACATTTCCTACGGGCTGGCTCATGCTTGCTGACATGGTCTTTGCACCAGTACTGGGACTCTTGATTCCGTCCTCTCTTACATCTTGTTTGACCTTTTCTCCGTCCGATTCAGTATCACCAGATGGCCTAGACGTCCCCCGCCGCAGAGTATGCTGGGAATGCTTCCGGGACTCGTTGGAACCCACAAGCATGCTGTGAAACTTCCTGACCAGAGTCGCTCCCGTAGCAAACGGTGAGGTCGATCCATGTTCACGATCAATGTCACTTTGGCTAACTTGGGCTTCTTCACTGGCGTCGATTGGTATATCCAGTTTCTCGGAGAAAGTGGTGGTGTTGGCTGGCACGGTTTTCGGCACTTCTGGTATAACACGATTGTGAAGGCCTTGCTCGTCAGCATCTTGCCCGCCAAATAGACCACCCCATCGTCCTGCTAATGCATTAGGCCGTTGGCTCAAGCTGTGGCTTCGACGATGTGTGCTGGCCGGTGGGGCACGAGGTAGTGCATGTCTTTCACCCAATGCCTGCTGCTCGATTTCAACGTGCTGTCGTTTTGTAGCAGAGGGGGATGGCGGTGGTAAGCCAGGATCCCGAGCACGGGGCTGTGGATGGAAGCCGGGTGATGTAGGTGACGGCGCAACAGTATTATTGTATGACATTCCAGAATAATGAGAGGTTTCTGGTGCTGGAAGCCTTGGAAGTGGCATACTATAGTCGGCCTTTGCATTAACAGACGGCATACCATCCCGTTTCGAGGGAGTAGGGGCGGTGTAATGGGGTTGGAGAGATATTGCATGACTGGTAGCCTCGGTCGGGGTTGCTACATTCGCCGCCACTGAAGACACGGCCTCATGGATGGAAAGCTGAGAACTTGCAAAGTGTCCTAGGCCATAAACCTTCTCTCGTTCCATTTTCTCACGAGACAGATAGTACATTGATATGAGAGGATGGAACCCCTTGGTAGGATCTGGGGGTTCGCGATTGGCATCTGTGAAGGGTGGATGAGCAAGATGATTCGAAGAATTGGGTGGGGAATGACTAAGTGGGCTCCCAGGTGGCGAAGAAGCAGGCGAGAACAGCTTTCGTCGATAGTAGTCGAAACCGGAGAAGCGTCTTGACTTTTTTGATGGCGTAGGTGGTTCAGCTTTGCTGCCACTGTTACTATCGAATGAGATGGCGAGGCTCGAATTCGACATAGATTGACCCCATCGCGAATTATAGGTACTAGGTCCATTCCCGTTGAGATTACCACCAAGACCACGCTTTCGTTCCCAGTAGTGCAACGCCCGGAGATAGGACTCAGACTCGAGGATGCCCGTTAATTTCCGTTCGATCTCGTCCTCCGTACCAAATTCGAATCCTACCATCCCACGGATTACTTGGCGATCGAGCTCGTCAACGCGAAGGGGTTCGCGATGAACGAGGTGAATATCGGGTGGTACACCAATTCCACGAATCATCCATGGATGGTTCATGACCTCGGATAAAGGTGCGCGAGCAGCGGGATTGGTAACAAGCATCCTCGAAAGCAGATGTTTGCATTCTGCAGCTTGAATCAGCCCCGATGGAGGTGGATCTCAATGAAGACCTACCAGAGCTGAGCCAGACTGGATATTCAACTAGGCCCCGCTTGATCTTTGCGTGAAGGGCTGGCATACTCTGGTCGTCGAAGGGAACTTTCCCACAGACCAGGACATACAACACAACACCGAAGCTCCACACGTCAACCTCAGGCCCAGTATAGACCTTGGCATTTAGGAGCTCGGGTGCAGCGAAATATAGCGAACCACAGAAGGTCGATAAATGACGTGTTGGGTCGAACAAATTAGAAAGGCCAAAATCGATAATTTTGATGTTGCCCGTTTGTGAAATAAGGATGTTCTCAATTTTCAGGTCTAGAGCACAGCCATCAGGTTGCTTCAGAAAGACAAAAACTATGACTGACCTCGATGAACCACATTGTTCATGTGGCAATACTCTAAGGCACTCCCAATCTGCCTGGCAAACTTACGGGCAACACGCTCCCGTAGTCGTCCATGACTGATGATGTAATCTAACATCTGCCCACCATTCACGTACTCGAAGACCATGTAGTAGTGATGCTGGTGAACAATCATTTCACGCATACCACAGATCCATGGATGATATAGAAGCATGGACAATGCAGCTTCACGGAGTGTACGAATTTCCTTGGACGCGTCCTTGGAGGCTTGCTTGGATGCAGCATCCGCATTACTCCCATTCGATGAAGGTTGTACGGATGGGTAGACACGCGGCAAGATTTTGACAGCAAGCTATGTTGAAAAGTGAGATCTATATAAGCAAATGAAGGCCGGAGATTCATACCTTTTCCCCGGTAACATTATGAGTTGCTAGTTTCACCTTCCCCATGCTTCCCGCACCCAGTGTTTTGCTGAGCGTATAGTCACCGAGGATTCTGTTGGAGCGACTCGATCTGCTGGTTGATGAATGCCCATGCGCCCTATTGTCCTCTCTGTGCCTTCTCTGCTGACTGTCGTCATTCATATGGGACCGTTCACGGGTATCCGAAGAGCTTGGTGTTGCAGAGCCTGGTCCTGTGGGTATGGTGTTTATGTTATAGGCCTGTGGAGGCATAGATACGGGACGAGGGCGATGGGATGGCGAGGCACCCCGTGGAACTGTGCCGAGAACTGGAGGTGGATGTGGGGGCGTTGGTGGCTGCGGGCGATGTTGTTGCGCAATATTCATGTCAAACTCGTGGCCACCAATCATACCCCCATGGGAAGGAGTTATGTGACCGGCCTCAGCGTCCTCTGGGACTTGGTTAAGCTGCGGCGCCAGCGATGTCGGATACGTTGTCATGATTGAAGGGGAATTGATAAACAATGCGAATGATTGAAATCAAGGACAAGAGGCGACGACCAGTTTGATGTTCGCTGGGTGCTGTAACAGCAAGGGAAGGAAGGAACGGTGAATTTGCGATGGAAAAATGTAGAGATGGGACGAAGAGGGTCGTAATTGTAAGTATTTGAAAGGTGTGGGACTTGTGGCGGAGTCGTAGACCATTTGCGATGTATTTCTATATTTGGTCACAAACTTGTAGTCTTCAAGTTCCTCAACGGCGATTAACACCCCGAACAAGTATGTAGAAATCTACAGCAATCAAGTTGGTCCATCCAATCTTCTCTCAGGCTGCTCATTCGACAAAATTTTGCAGTTGGAGTGAACCAAACTTGGCTGGCCTTCAACGCGCTCGACTCCATACATATCAAACATTTGATACTTGGTGATGGCCAGCGAACCGCATGGGCATTGGGGTTTATACTATTCCCTCGGGGAATATTATACAAAGAGTACACAGAAGACCACGGGGGAGATAATGGTCTATATTACTTGTCTTTCTTCCCATCTGACGTCGAGACAGGCAACCACCTGAGGGGATGTTGGTTGAGATAGGGCCAGGGAGGTACGACAAGCTGGGCCAGGACGAACAGTACTTCAGTCACACACACCCAGCGGCCATTAAACAGGATTAACACACCAATGTAAGTAGCAAAGTAACCCCGCCAAGGATGCCAAATGTCACGGAGAGCGACTGCAAGGCGAAACCCGCCACGAAGGAAATGATCTATGCAGTATGTACAGGTCAATCTAAGTAGCCCAAATAGAAGAACGACGACTCTTGTCAATGTCGAAGTGAACATACTGTTGCTGCGATGAGAACAATTTTCGAAATAAGTTCAACCTGCTGCTGGGCCACAAAATCCTAAAAGGACTGTATTGTCAGTATGTACCAACGCTTGGGGAAAATACCCACAATCTTTCCCTCTGTGAAGTTCTGGAAATAGGAATTCATGTCGACACCACTGGGAGCGAAGCCGTGAATTGTCACGGTGAACGTGTCGTGTTTGCACTTCGGCAAATCCCGAATGATCCCCATTGGGCCAGTAACCCCTCGAGCACTGTGTAGGCGCTCCTGTCAGGCTTACCTACGCCCATCCTCGGCCTTGTTATTTGGCCATTATAAAAACAAGAGCATCTGGAATATCTCCAGTTGACTTTCGGCGTTTCCGATCAGCCGACCCAGATGTGGCAAGCCCGCCTTGCGTGGGACCCGGAGGCGGCGAACGCTGACTTGCCAAAACCAGAATATATTCAAATGCCAAATATTGAGCGGATGGAGGTTTAATCGAACCCTCCGAGTCGCCTTTTATAAGGACAATCGCACTTCGTAACAATGGACATAATAATTGGGCATTAACATGAAGTACTAGTATTATTTAGGGGAGTAATCTGCTGCCAAAAAACCTGATCGGCGTTGTAGCATAGGGGGTTGCAATGACAATAGAAACAATGCAGCGGGGCAAAGCGTATAATAATGTGTACTGATTTGTGTGTATAGTATGGGCGTAAAAAAAAATGCAGGATGCAACATGAAAATAATTGAGACGTTGATAGGGATGAATATGAGGTTGACGGGGGAAAAATAGAAGCAACGGAGGAAGTGAACTACGCCACTGGGGTCACGCCCACATACTGGTCCCCCATCCAGAGTTCGTAGTGTAGATGAACTGATCCAACGCCCCGAAACTCGCATTCCCCATCGTCGAAGATGTATCCAACCCAGAGACAGGTAAATTGGTTAGCTGAGGCTGCCAGTGGACAGAATCCGAGCTGGCCTCCTGGAATATTGCAGGAATATTAAAGAAATCGTGTGATGGTTGGCTGTGAGGGTATAGAAAATCGCGACTCCACTGCGACTGGCTGATGGCCGGGTTGCTGTCTTCAACGCATCCAGAAGGAAGGCGACAGGGATCGTAGACAAATGTATTATTCCGTGCGCCTAGCCTGAGGATGCCTGCCTGCGCACCGACCCCATGAGGCGACAAGTGCCACTGCATAGGCCGTCTTGTTTTCACCTGCGACGACGGGCTGGCAGGAGGCTCCAGATCCAGAGTCTGAAGAATGCAAAAGTAATTAGCGCTAGTTGTCGCTGCTGGAGTGGCCGCTACTCACCTCAACCATGGGGTTGATGGGCGCCTGCATTGCTAAGTCCACAGCTTCAATGCTAGGGGGAAGGAGTGGGCTGCGGAATGGCGGGGTGGGTAGGTAGTTGGAGGGGGAAGGCGAAGACGAGTCAGAGGATCTAGACGACGTCCTGCGGGATGCCGAGTTAGGAGCTTCCTTCTGGCCTCGGGAAATCGGTGGCATAGCGCTAACAGCGTTTATCAGCTCAAGGCCTTCCTTCCCATTCAGGAGCAATTCCGCAACCTGCTTGCAGCGCTGCAGGTCTTCCTCGCCATTCCTCTTGGTCTTCCTCTTGAGCGGCCGCTTCGATCGCACGCCTGGAGTAAACCGGTAGAACGGATAGAGTCGAGCGTGTTCTAGCTTCTCTTCGTGAGCTTTCTGCTGCCAAATAGCTCTTTCGCTTTCTGGCAATTTATTCCAGCAGTGGGCGACGATGCGACTGATGATGCGGTGATCGCGCTCAATCGAGTCCATTTTCCCGCTCGCACAAAATTCAGAGCGAAAAATCAGGAAGGCGTTACGAGGGCGGGGAATGTGTCCTGCAGGCTTGCAACGGGCGTTTGTTTTTTTCGAGCCCGGCTTTCGAGATGGGGGACCTGGGGGTGGTGGTGGGAAATTCGGCAGGCAGTCTGATAGCATGGTCGAGTAGGAGCTGGGAGAGGGGGTGGTGTTTGAGCTTGTGGTTGAAGACTGATCGCCCATCGAAGTGGCCCAGAAATTTCCCATGTCTGAGAAATTAGGATCCGGATAATTGGGCGCAGCTACGTGGTACGCCAAATAAGATGGGATCAATGGTTGAAAAATAATTCAGGACGGACCTGGACAGGGAGGGAAATATATCTGTTGACTAGACATAACGGGGAAAGCAAAGGAAGAAATTTGTGTACTGGGAAAAAGAAAGGTACCCATGTGTCCTTGGCTTTATACCATCTTGACTTGCGGGGTATGCACGGCACCAGACGCTCAAAAAGGAACTCCCCCCCCCTTGGCTTATCACATTTGTGACTGTGTGTCCAAGGAGGTACCGATCGATTCTACTTTATCAGGACGTCCCCTCATAAAATCCTTGTTCCATCAGTGATGGAGTTCTGGGAGGGAGACGGACGGCATGCGTTATAATCACTTTCCGCGGCTGCCAAAAGAAATGCCGTTTGTTATCAGTCCTGCCGGGAATTTGCGAGAATGGCCATTGTTGTCGAAAAACGCATCATCACATATGTTTTTGGAAGGAAGGCCGAGGTACCTATGTCCGGTCCTGTTTGCCGTGGCAATGAACGGGGGATTTGGCCCAGCGCGGAGCATCAATTTTAGTAGCACTCCCAGCCGATGTTCGTAGAACTTGTTACGTGGTTCAGAACGCTCTGTTGTAAATTCAAAAGGCCCATAAATCAAGAACGAAATGAACATATATATTCGATACATTTACATTTATGAAAGCCTCGACCTCCTACGCCTCATTCTCGACTTTCTGGGTAACATCATCATGAATACCATGAGTTGACAAGGCGGATACAAAACTCACCCTGAGTTCGAACTTACAAACCTGAAAACTGCTTTTTCCTTTTGCCGTATATGCCTAAACTATCCAGCTTTAGTGATCAGGGCGTGCGTACAGGAGGACGTTTGCCGCACCTTCTCCACCACATAAAAACCGTCATATCGGTAACTAGAAAAAGAGCATGGGTCGCCGTATCTCAGAGAAGACAAAGTAGCTACCCCGTCTGTGGGGCATAGGGTGAGTCGAGGATAAAGCCTCTGACGACTCTGATAGGAATTTGGGTAACCGAGGACCTCTGTTGGAGCATGGTAATCAGGATCATAGGAAGGACAAATATCAAGAGTGAATTACCAGCAATGCAGCATTGTGCGGATGGCTAAAAGATTGATCGGCGATTTACCAGCACACTGTCAGGTTTACTTATTAGGGAGTTGGAGCGTATGAGGGGAAACGCGCTGACGCCGTAAGCTACGTCGCCTTCGTGGCCTTGTCCACCTGAGGTGTGTGGAGCATTTAATACAAATCTGTCTGATCGATAGATAGTATACCTGTCCCAGTATACGTCCTTGTCATCCTAATGATAAGGGGCAAACGTTGGTTTTCTTTTAAATGAATAACTTACAGCGTATCGCCTTCGTCGACATCATCTTCATAGCCCCCAGAGAGACAAATAGAGAAAGCTCCATCTTTGGCGGTGCCTGATATTCCAGCCACTCGTGGGGTATGGACTCCTGCTCTGCCACACGATTCTCTACATACAACATGGTATCAAAAACAAGGTTAATATTTAAAGTTAGAAGCAATTTACCTATCAGCAAATACAGTCCCAATTTTCACACTGCATAAGAAACGTTGGTCTCGTTGTTGTGGGAGGTTTGTAGGGTACAGATCTGTATCTTGGCTCAGGAGTTTCCGGCTGTGAAGAGTGCGTTTTAGTGGTTGGCCTGGTAGTTGAATCTAGGGGATACAGACGTTCCGCCATGGTTGTAGTTATGCGGCTTCCCTTCACAAATCACATACCAAAATGGATATTGCTGACAAATCCCAAATACATCCCACAAATCACACTTGAACCTGATCCAGATCTCACCCAATCCCCCAAGCCCTTTTGGATGGCGGACGCGTCTGGAATGCCCGAAAAGCAAAAACCCATCACAATCATTACGATTGGGATGGCAGGGGCGGGGAAATCTACTTTTGTGCAAAGAATCAATTCATACCTTCATTCCCGTGATCCACCAAGCCCTCCATACATTCTTAATCTCGACCCGGCCGTCACAAATGTACCATACGAAGCAAATATAGACATCAGAGATACAGTGAACTATCAGGAGGTCATGAAGCAGTTCGTACAACGACCTTCTTGGCTTCAGTACGAGTAATGAACGTGCGGAACAAGATATAATCTAGGGCCTAATGGTGGCATTCTGACAGCGTTGAATCTGTTCACGACGAAATTTGACCAGGTCCTACAATTGGTGGAGAAAAGAGCAGATGAGGTTGAGTGAGTGGCTTTCCTAATTTTGTTCTTCTCGTTAGCACTGAACCTGCTTCTCAGCTATGTGATCCTGGATACACCAGGGCAAATTGAGATTTTTACATGGTCTGCCTCAGGGGCTATTATAACCGATGCTGTTGCGACATCTTTTCCAACCGTCGTTGCGTACATCATTGACACTCCACGGACGACGGCTCCAGCAACATTTATGTCTAATATGTTATATGCATGCAGGTATGTGCTTGATGAATTCGCCCGAAGATCCTCGCTTCTTCTCCCGATCTATCACTTCCCTTTGACCTGTGTTTTTATTCCCTTTTAGGGGGTTGCTAACAACAACTTCCCTAGCATCCTTTACAAGACAAAGCTGCCATTCATTCTCGTATTCAATAAGACTGACGTCCAACCTCATAACTTTGCCCTCGAATGGATGTCCGATTTTGAAGAGTTCCAGGCCGCACTTGCCACCCACGGTGGGGCGCGAGACGCTGAAGGCGAGCCTACCTACATGAACAGCTTGATGAACAGCATGAGTCTTGTCTTGGACGAATTTTATAAAAACCTCAAGGTCGGTCACCTCAATCCCTCACCATCATAGTAGGACCTCAACCGCTTACTTAGGCAGTCGGCGTATCCAGCGTGACAGGTGACGGTATCAAGGAGTTCTTTGAAGCAGTTGATGCTTCAAGAACTGAATACGAAACGTCCGCGCTTATCCCATCCTTCTCAGGGTTCATCTCATCCGTCATCTAGGGATTATCTTCCCGACCTGGAGCGCGCAAGAGCAGTCCGTGACAAAGTCTTGAAGGATGCGAAAGATGATTCGATGAACCGCTTGATGAAAGATCTTGAAATCGACCGTGCAAAAAATCCTGAGGCTGCCTTGAACGATCGTTGGGACCCCGAGGATGGTGATGACGACGACGACGATGCCGAAATCAACATTATCGATCGCAGTGAGTAAATGCACTCGGTGTACTGCATGCTCTGATGCGTTTCTATCGCAGGCGAAGAAAGCTGGCCCGGTCAATATATTGATGTCACCCGTGCGCAGAGACATGGTGACGAGGGCATCAAATGGCCGAGGCCTGGGTAATAGGATGGCCTCATTTTTT